>JBBPBX010097592.1:0-12833 GCA_038048925.1 Garcialebias charrua
TTGCTGAGGTTCTGCTCTGGATTCATCAGACACTCTGGAACAGCTGCTGAGGGTCTGCTTCGGCTTCATCAGACATTCTGGCTCAGCAGCTTTGGTTCGGCCCTGGCTTCATCACACGCTATGGGTTAGCTCTTGAGGTTCTTCTTTGGCTTCATCAGACACTCTGTCTCAGCTGCTGAGGTTCTAATTCTGCTTTACCAAACACTCTGTCTGAGCTGCTGAGGTTCTGTTTCGATTCATCAGACACCGCCTCAGCTACTGAGGTTCTTCTTCGGCTTCATCTGACACTCTGGCATAGCTGCTGAGGTTCTGTTTTGACTTTATCACACACTATGGCTCAGCTGCTAAAGTTTTGCTTTAGCTTCATCAGACTCAGAATGCAAAGGTTCTGCTTTGGCTTCATCAGACACTCTGGCTCAGCTGCTGAGGTTCTTCTTTTGCTTCATCAGACACATGCTCAGCTGCTTAGGTTCAGCTTTGGCTTCATCACACGCTATGGGTCAACTCTTGAGGTTTTTCTTTGGCTTCATCAGACACTCTGACCTAGCTGCTTAGGTTCTGTTTTGACTTCATCAGACTCTCTGGCTCAGTTGCTTAGGTTCAGCTTTGGCTTCATCACACGCTATGGGTCAGCTCCTGAGGTTCTTCTTTGGTTTCATTAGACACTCTGGCTCAACTGCTGACATTCTGGCTCAGCTGCTGATGTTCTAATTCGGCTTAACCAGACACCCTGTCTCAGCTTCTGAGGTACTGCTTCAGATTCATCAGATACTCTGGCTCAGTTGCTGAGTTTCTTATTCTGCCTCACCAGACACTGTCTCAGCTGCTGATGTTCTTATTCTGACTCACCAGACACTCTGTCTCAGCTGCTGAGGTTCTGCTCCGGATTCATCAGACACTTTGGATCAGCTGCTGAGGGTCTGCTTTGGCTTCATCATACTTTCTGGCTCAGCTGCTGAGGTTCTGCTTCGGCTTCATCAGACACTCTGGCTCAGCTGCTGAGTTTCTGCTTCGGATTCATCAGACACTCTGGCTCAGCTGCTTAGGTTCGGCTTTGGCTTCATCACACACTATGGGTCAGCTCCTGAAGTTCTTCTTTGGATTCATCAGACAATCTAACTTAGCTGCTGAGGTTCTGCTTTGACTTCATCAGACACTCTGACCTAGCTGCTGAGGTTCTACTTAGGCTTCATCTGACTCTCTGGTTCAGCTGCTGGGATTCTGCTTTGACTTCATCAGACACTCTGGCTCAGCTGCTGAGGTTCTGCTTCGGCTTCATCAGACACTCTGGCTCAGCTGCTGAGGTTCTACTTAGGCTTCATCTGACACTCTGTCTCAGCTTCTGAGGTTCTGCTTCTGATTCACCTTAGACTATAGCTCAGTTGCTAAGGTTCTGCTTTGGCTTCATCACACTCTCTGGCTCGGCTGTTGAGGTTCTGCTTCGGCTTGATCAGACACTCTGGTTCAGCTGCCGAGGTTTTGCTTCAGCTTCATCACACTCTCTGGCTCGGCTGTTGAGGTTCTGCTCCGAATTCATCATACACTCTGTCTGATGATTGACATGAGTGATGAAGCTGAAGCAGAATCTGAGTGCTGAGGTCGCCAAGGTGGTTAAAAAGCTTCGCGGTGGCAGGGCTCCGGGGGTGGATGAGATTCGTCCTGAGTTCCTAAGGGCTCTGGATGTTGTGGGGTTGTGTTGGCATACGCGACTCTGCAATATTGTGTGGACATCGGGGGCAGTTCCCTTGGATTATTCAAAAAGGGGGATCGTAGGGTGTGTTCCAACTATAGGGGAATCACACTCTTAAGCCTCCTTGGTAAGGTCTATTCAGGGGTTCTGGAGAGGAGGGTCTGTCGGATAGTCAAACCTCGGATTCAGGAGGAGCAGTGTGGTTTTCGTCATGGTCGTGGAACACTAGACCAGCTCTACAGGTCCTGGAGGGTGCGTGGGAGTTTGCCCAACCAGTTTACATGTGCTTTGTGGACTTGGAGAAGGCATTCGACCGCGTCCCTCGGGGGGTTCTGTGGGGGGTACTCCGGGAGTATGGGGTACCAGGCCCTTTGATATGGGCGTGAGATTGATAGGCGGATAGGTGCAGCGTCCGCAGTGAAGCAGGCGCTGTACCGGTCTGTCGTGGTGAAGAGAGAGCTGAGTCGAAAGGCAAAGCTCTCAATTTACCGATCGATCTACGTTCCCACCCTCATCTATGGTCATGAGCTTTGGGTTATGACCGAAAGAACAAGATCTCGGATACAAGCGGCTGAAATGAGTTTTCTCCGCAGGGTGTCTGGACTCTCCCTTAGAGATAGGGTGAGAAGCTCAGTCATCCGGGAGGGACTCGGAGTAGAGCCGCTGCTTCTCCACATCGAGAGGAGCCAGTTGAGGTGGCTCGGGCATCTGGTTAGGATGCCTCCTGGACGCCTCCCTGGTGAGGTGTTCCGGGCATGTCCCACCGGGAGGAGACCCAGAGGAAGACCCAGGACACGCTGGAGGGACTATGTTTCTCGGCTGGCCTGGGAACGCCTTGGGATTCCCCCAGAGGAGCTGCTCCAAGTGGCTGGGGAGAGGGAAGTCTGGGCCTCCCTACTTAGGCTGCTACCCCCGCGACCCGACCCCGGATAAGCGGAAGAAAATGGATGGATGGATGGATGGATGGAATTTATAATTTTACAAATTATATATACTGTATATTATTTATTTGAAGAATATAATTATTGCTGTTGTTGTTGTTGTTGTTCATTCAACCTTTATTTAGGCAGGTTAGAGCCTCGATCGACTCATTTACAAGAAACCTCTTTTATTCCACGTCGTCGAGGTCACACATTCATTTCAGTATGTGGCAGTACTTTTGTTTTTTACTTTCTGCCATTAAAAAAACAAGAAGAAGAACTTCAGTGCCCGAGCGTTATGATTGGATTCACGGAGGTAGCACGTGATATGTTCCAACCAGTCAATGCCTCTCTTGTTTAAACCGCCGGTGTCTCCGCAGACACTTTTTCCACACGTTTTCCCAAGCTATTTTCAGATTACCGTAACTCTGCAACCGTTTGTGCTATCAGAAAAATTCAAACGGTGTTTGAAAGAAAAAAAAGTGCGCTTTTAGGCTGTTTTTGCTGGTATTACGTAATCACCCTCCCTCAGCTGCAAGCGCCCTGGAAAGCGAGTCTTTTGTCTTCAGCACAAACAGAGTGCAACATGAGCAGCAGAGCAAAGATTCAGCAAAAAACAAATGTATTTCAAGGAATAAAAAGACAATAAGGAGATTCCTGGATGATTTGAATTTGGAGAAGTTTCTTTTTGTTCTTCTGAAGAAAAAGCTGAAAAAACATTTGATCTAACAATCTAATAACTTTTTGAATTTTATTTCTGAATGAATGAGGGCTGTTACTTTGTGGATAATAAATGTATACTGGGTACATATAATATGATATAGTTTTATTTTATTTTTTATATTTTATTTTATTTTTGTTTTTGTTCTAGTCTATAAGATATAATATTCATCAGTTTGTACTTTAATTGTGTAGAAGATAATGAGAAATGTAGGGAGGGGAAATTCGCCTGTAAATAATTTGAATTGTTAGTCTGTTTCTTATTTGTAAAAATAAGTGAGAATAAAAAAAACATTGTAAATATGTTCTATAGTGTTGAAATTGTTAATTTGTGATGCAAAATCTGTACTTCATGTTCAAATGCAGTGTTTTATTTGCATAAAATCTCTAAAATCTAATTTCGCTTTTTGTTTTTTCTTGATGTTAAACAGTTTTAATAGTTGTTTTGTAACAAGTATAATGTAAAATAATGCCAGATATTGAAAGATCTAAATATTCTGAACAAATGTGCTGAAGCACTTGGCCATAGGACATTTTCTTCATATTTTCTAGTGAAAAACAAGTATAAAATGCCAGGCGTAAATTTGAGGCTTAGGTTTAAAAGGGTTTTAAAAGGGTTAACCGCGCTAGCTTGAACCTCAAAACCAACCGTTGTTACTTCTCTCTGTGCTGCTGTGATCTATCGGAGCTCACTTGTGTTCAGTTCATTTGTCACGGAACTCCTGCCCTAAACTTGCTGCAATCCATTCAGAAGTTGAAGGTAATTGGTTCTGTTTTGTTGCTTTGTTCTCTTGAATTCTGTGGTTTCACATACATAGCTAACAATATAGCTAACTTTGTAGCTAACGAGCTAACGTAAGCTAACTTGTGTCTACGTCTGCCACAGACGATGTAAAGGAAAATCGAACAGTACAGTTTAGAAAATGTTATTCTATCCAAGTAAGCCGTATGCTACGAGTTTTTTGTTGTTGTTTTTGTTTCTTTGTTTTGCTTTGAGACTATCGAGGCCTGCAACCTTGCAAGGCCTGCACGCGTCCCCATTAACACGCATGTGCTGAGCGGCCAGCGTTGCTGTATTTGGGCAGCATTTTTTACACTGTTGGAAAACTGTATTTGCTACAGTGCTTACTTCCTCCGCGTGTTACAACGCCATCGCATTCCTGAAATTAAGTTATGACTAGGTAATATGCCGTGTCTTTTTTTTCTTCTTCCTTTTGTGTGTGTGTGTGTTGGTGCAAGCGTATTGGCCCGCCTATGCGCCAGACTACGTACCGACATTATCGGGACATTTGGTATTAGCCAGCCTTTGCCAATGTCCGGATAAATCACAGATTGTATCCAAATATATTAATATGTAAACATTGTTTTTTCTCATCAATATCAGCGTAACTTGTGGCTAAATGGCTCCCTGGATGACTTGGAATGTGCTTCAACACTTAAAATTGTTTTAATAAAAAGTTATTTACATTTATAAAATTGTCGAGCAACGCACCTTCGCGACTTTGTGTGTGTAGTGTGTATCAGTTTGTGTGTCGGATGCGCTAATCGCACCTGTGTGGATGTGTGTAATTATTGCAACTTATACACATCGCGCCAAACTCCAACGCCCCTCCTCTCGTGATGTGGAGACCGCGCGAAACTCCAACGCCGCCCCTCCTCTCGTGATGTGGAGACCCTGTAGTGGGCGGGGGCTCAGGGCGGGGCCTCAGGTGACCGAGTTTTTAAAAGTTAAAGCCCCTTGAGCTTACACGTGCAGAGTTATGGCGTCGTGTGTTGAGTGCATGTAGGTGAGCGGAGATTATTTTTGGAGAGCGATTTAAATAAAATTTTGCAGCGGTAGGTGGACAGAGTGTCAGAGTGTATTGACTTCATTCAGGTAAGAATTAAAAAAATTTTTTTGTTGCTTTTGATGACATCATCTCAAGGAAATGTTAACCTAATCCAGTAGTAACGTGACTTTAACCGCAGCGTCACAAACTGTGAAGACTGTAGAAAACTTTATCAACATTTAGATAAATTAGGAAGTATCTGTGCATGAGTTTTGAGTGCGTGAAGAAAGACGCAGCTCAAACTAGCTGCGGCTAGCGTTAGCATGTAACGTAACTTCACTTCAGAAGCGTGACAACCTTTCAACGCTGTTGAAAACTTTTATAGACATTTATATAAATCAGCGATACTATATATGCATCACTTGTGGATGTTTTTAGTGGTTATTTAGAGTCTTAACGCGACGAAGACAAAATTAAACGCACGTCGCGTTAGCGTCACTACCGTGAACGTGTCACGTCACAATAACAGCGTGACTAACGCTGTAATTTAACATGCGTTAATAGGGTAGAGGGGTTTTAATGTTTCCAACGTCATTTTTGTGCTAAATCTGCTCTTTTTTTTTTTTTTTTACCTCTGAGCAGTGAGCAGACGGACGAACTGCGTCGTTACGTCATCACGTCATCACGTTGCAGCCTCGTTACGTCATCACGTTGACTGCAGTTTTATGTAGGTATAAGAATACTGTTGTTGGAATACTGAATACTGAATAATACAGAATACTGTATAAGTGTATTGTATAAACTTGAGAATTGTTTTTTAACTTTTTCATATTTTTACATGTACAGGTTTTCAGCTAGTCCAAGAGGTCATTTGGTATTTGGTGAGTCAAACATCCCGCCTTCCTGAAAACAGACAGATGGATTCTTTACTGACTGAGGTCCACGCTTTATCCATCCATCCATGCATTCATCCATCCATCAAACATCCATCCATCAAACATCCATCCATCCATCATCCATCAAACATCCTACCTTCCTAAACCCAGACATATGGATTCTTTACTGACTGAGGTCCAAGCTTTATCCATCCATCCATCTATCAAACATCCATCCATCCATCAAACATCCATCCATCCATCCATCAAACATCCATCCATCCATCAAACATATATCCATCCATCAAACATCCATCCATCCATCAAACATCCTGCCTTACTGAACCCAGACAGATGGATTATTTACTGACTGAGGTCCACGCTTTATCCATCCATACATCCATCCATCCATCAAACATCCACACATCCATCCATCCATCCATCCATCAAACATCATCCATCCATCATCAAACATCCTGCCTTCCTGAACCCAGACATATGGATTCTTTACTGACTGAGGTCCACGCTTTATCCATCCATCCATGCATTCATCCATCCATCAAACATCCATCCATCAAACATCCATCCATCCATCATCCATCAAACATCCTACCTTCCTAAACCCAGACATATGGATTCTTTACTGACTGAGGTCCAAGCTTTATCCATCCATCCATCTATCAAACATCCATCCATCCATCAAACATCCATCCATCCATCCATCAAACATCCATCCATCCATCAAACATATATCCATCCATCAAACATCCATCCATCCATCAAACATCCTGCCTTACTGAACCCAGACAGATGGATTATTTACTGACTGAGGTCCACGCTTTATCCATCCATACATCCATCCATCCATCAAACATCCACACATCCATCCATCCATCCATCCATCAAACATCATCCATCCATCATCAAACATCCTGCCTTCCTGAACCCAGACATATGGATTCTTTACTGACTGAGGTCCACACTTTATCCATCCATCCATCAAACATCCATCCATCCATCCATCCATCCATCAAACATCCATCCATCATTCATCCATCAAACATCCATCCATCTATCTATCCATCCATCTATCAAACATCCGGCCTTCTTGAAACCAGACAGATGGATTCTTTACTGACTGAGGTCCACGCTTTATCCATCCATACATACATCCATCTATCAAACATCCATCCATCCATCCATCAAACATCCATCCATCCATCCATCAAACATCCATCCATCATCCATCCATCAAACATCCTGGCTTCCTGAACCTAGACAGATGGATTCTTTACTGACTGAGGTCCACGCTTTATCCATCCATCCATCCATCAAACATCCATCCATCCATCCATCAAACATCCATCCATCTATCTATCCATCCATCTATCAAACATCCGGCCTTCTTGAAACCAGACAGATGGATTCTTTACTGACTGAGGTCCACGCTTTATCCATCCATACATACATCCATCTATCAAACATCCATCCATCCATCCATCAAACATCCATCCATCCATCCATCAAACATCCATCCATCATCCATCCATCAAACATCCTGGCTTCCTGAACCTAGACAGATGGATTCTTTACTGACTGAGGTCCACGCTTTATCCATCCATCCATCCATCAAACATCCATCCATCCATCCATCCATCAAACATCCATCTATCCATCCATCAAACATCCTGCCTTACTGAACCCAGACAGATGGATTCTTTACTGACTGATGTCCACGCTTTATCCATCCATCCATCAAACATCCACACATCATCCATCAAACATCCATCCAAACATCCACACATCATCCATCAAACATCCATCCATCAAACATCCATCCATCATCCATCCATCAAACATCCATCCATCTATCCATCCATCTATCAAACATCCTGTCTTCCTGAACCCAGACAGATGGATTCTTTACTGACTGAGGTTCATGCTTTATCCATCCATACATACATCCATCCATCCATCTATCAAACATCCATCCATCCATCAAACATCCAGCCTTGCTGAACCCAGACGGATAGATTCTTTACTGACTGAGGTCCACGCTTTATCCATCCATCCATGCATCCATCCATCCATCCATCCATCCATCCATGCATCCATCTATCAAACATCATCCATCCATCCATCAAACATCCTGCCTTCTTGAAAACAGACATATGGATTCTTTACTGACTGAGGTCCACGCTTTATCCATCCATCCATGCATCCATCCATCCATAAAACATCCATACATCCATCCATCCATCAAACATCCTGCCTTCCTGAACCAGACAGATGGATTCTTTACTGACTGAGGTCCACGCTTTATCCATACATCCACCCATCCATCCATCAAACATCCATCTATCCATCATCAAACATCCATCCATCAAACATCCTGCCTTGCTGAACCCAGACAGATGGATTCTTTACTGACTGAGGTCCACGCTTTATCCAACCATCCATGCATCCATCCATCTATCAAACATCTATCCATCAAACATCCATCATCCATCAAACATCCTGCCTTCCTTAACCCAGACATATGGATTCTTTACTGACTGAGGTCCACGCTTTATCCATCCATCTATCAAACATCCATCCATCCATCAAACATCCATCTATCAAACATCCATACATCCATCATCCATCCATCAAACATCCATACATCTATCCATCAAACATCCTACCTTCCTGAACCCAGACAGATGGATTTACTGACTGAGGTCCACACTTTATCCATCCATCCATCCATCCATCAAACATCCATCCATCCATACATCCATGCATCAAACATCCATCCATCCATCTATCCATCAAACATCTCAAACATCCATCAAACATCCATCCATCCATCCATCAAACATCTATCCATCCATCAAACATCCATCCATCCATCAAACATCCTGCCTTGCTGAACCCAGACAGATGGATTCTTTACTGACTGAGGTCCATGCTTTATCCATCCATTCATCCATCCATCCATCCATCAAACATCCACACATCCATCCATCCATCCATGCATCCATCCATCAAACATCATCCATCCATCATCAAACATCCTGCCTTCCTGAACCCAGACATATGGATTCTTTATTGACTGAGGTCCACACTTTATCCATCCATCCATCAAACATCCATCCATCCATCCATCAAACATCCATCCATCATTCATCTATCAAACATCCATCCATCTATCTATCCATCCATCTATCAAACATCCGGCCTTCTTGAAACCAGACAGATGGATTCTTTACTGACTGAGGTCCACGCTTTATCCATCCATACATACATCCATCTATCAAACATCCATCCATACATCCATCCATCCATCAAACATCCAGCCTTGCTGAACGCAGACAGATGGAGTCTTTACTGACTGATGTCCACCTTTTATCCATCCATGCATGCATCCATCCATCCATCCATCAAACATCCATCCATCCATCCATGTATCCATCCATCAAATATCATCCATCTATCCATCAAACATCTTGCTTTCTTAAAAACATGATAAACTGAAATTGTGTGTGTGTTTGTGTGTGTGACTGTTTTGTGGTTTCTAAGGACAGTGTTTTGTCAGGACAGTAATGAACTGTAATCTGCTTGTCTGTTTATAGCATATGACAATGTCCATAAAAACCACAAAACAGTCACACACACAAACGCACACAATTTCAGTTGAACATGTTATATTTACATGTATATGTCTATCTGTACAGTATATGTATATGCATATACAGTATACATGTATATGCATATATGTATATACACTGTATATGAATATGCATATATGATATGCTTATATACATGTATATATGTATATTTGTGTGTATGTATATGACATAGATATCAATTTTATAAATAATGCAGGGATTGTTATGTATGACTTCAATATTATTAGTCACAGTTTTTAAATTTATAGTTTTCTTTCATTCAGCTAATTTTAATTTCATCTTAGTCCACCCATCATGAGAGGAGTTTTGTAAATACTATGTCCATCCATCTTTCCTTTATGTGAGATGGATACTTTGGCCAAAAACAATCATGTAATGTTTATTGGTTTACATGTGACAGCAGCTATCATCAAAATGTAGAATTTCCTCTAAATATAAGTATAAATGATCTGTTCCAGATGACGTGAACACGTCCAGAGTCAGGAGATCGCAGGTAGCCAGAAGAGCGATCAACTTCCATTAAACACGAGTACCAAGGTACATTTTAGTTCTTGTGTTCCTAAACAGATATACTTGCTACGTGTGGATTCATCAACCTTATTGTTCAATTGTGTGTGTATGGGAGTGTATTGTGGTTTTTTTATGGACAGTTGTTTGTTAGGACAGTCATACGCTAGCCTGGTTAAAACCAAACCCTGTCCTTCACTTTGCTTCGTACTAGGGTCTGGCATTCCTCCCATTGAAAACGATTTCTCCGGTCTATTTTTGACCGGACCAATCAGAGAACAGAAGGCGTAGTTTTGTTAGCTTAGCCTGGCAAGGTCCAGGCTATTCAGATAAAAAGCTCAGAAACCACTTGGTGGATATTTTTTCTGCTACCAGTGTGTAATTATATGGCTCTAATTTACTGACTGTTGGCCTTGATGAAACATTTGAGATAAAATTCGATTTTTTATCATTTATTTTCGTAGCGCACCCTGAGGCTGTTTGGAAAATGTGAAACCGAAACTATTTAAATCCAGCAGATTTGACCATTTCGTGAATTGATTTAGGAACTGTTAAGCTCAGAAACACTTCTGATAAAACGTCAGCTAAGAAATATAGTTTTTCTCAGGAAAGAAATAATAGTTTTTTACCTTGTTTTCTGGAAAATTCCTTCGTGGTGGCAGCCATTTTAACTGACGACGTCAGTCGACGTCGTTCAAAACTCCGCCTTCTGTTCTCTGATTGGTCTGTTAATCTGCCAATCCGCCTTCTGTTCTCTGATTGGTCCGGTCAAAAATCGACCGGAGGAATCGTTGTCTATGGGACAAATCCCAGACCCAGCAGTGAAGGGAAATAGAATTGAGCGGAGCTGTGCAGGTATGGCGAGGGCCAGGCTAGTCATACGCTATAAACAATCAGACAATCAATCAGATGGCAGTTCATTACAGTCCTGATAAAACACTGTCCTTAAAAACCATAAAACAGTCACACACACAAACACACAATTTCAGTTGAACATGTTATATTTACATGTCTATGTCCATCTGGACAGTCAGAGAGACATTCAGCAGGTAGACAGTCAGAGAGACATTCAGCAGGTAGACAGTCAGAGAGACACTCAGCAGGAGGACAGTCAGAGAGACACTCAGCAGGTGGACAGTCAGAGAGACATTCAGCAGGTAGACAGTCAAAGAGACACTCAGCAGGAGGACAGTCAGAGAGACATTCAGCAGGTGAACAGTCAGAGAGACATTCAGCAGGTGGACAGTTAGAGAGACACTCAGCAGGTGGACAGTCAGAGAGACACTCAGCAGGTAGACAGTCAGAGAGACACTCAACAGGTGGACAGTCAGAGAGACATTCAGCAGGTAGACGGTCAGAGAGACATTCAGCAGGTAGACAGTCAGAGAGACACTCAGCAGGAGGACAGTCAGAGAGACATTCAGCAGGTGGACAGTCAGAGAGACATTCAGCAGGTAGACAGTCAGAGAGACACTCAGCAGGAGGACAGTCAGAGAGACATTCAGCAGGTGGACAGTCAGAGAGACACTCAGCAGGTGGACAGTCAGAGAGACATTCAGCAGGAGGACAGTCAGAGAGACATTCAGTAGGTGGACAGTCAGAGAGACACTCAGCAGGTGGACAGTTAGAGAGACATTCAGCAGGTGGACAGTCAGAGAGACATTCAGCAGGTGAACAGTCAGAGAGATACTCAGCAGGAGGACAGTCAGAGAGACACTCAGCAGGAGGACAGTCAGAGAGACACTCAGCAGGTGGACAGTCAGAGAGACATTCAGCAGGTGGACAGTCAGAGAGACACTCGGCAGGAGGACAGTCAGAGAGACACTCAGCAGGTGGACAGTCAGAGAGACAGTGGTTTGGACATGTCCAGAGGAGGGACAGTGGTTTGGACATGTCCAGAGGAGGGACAATGGTTTGGACATGTCCAGAGGAGGGACAGTGGGTATATTAGTAGAAGGATGTTAGACATGAAGCTGCAGGAAAAAGACAAAGAGGAGATATATGGATGCAGTTAGCGAGGACATGAAGGTAGTTGGAGTGAGGACAGAGGATTCAGAGGACAGAGTGAGGTGGAGGAGGATGACTCGCTGTGGCGACCCCTGAAAAGGGAAAAGCCGAAAGAAGAAGAAGCGTTAACATTTAACTTGACCACTGCAGCGTGACAAGCTGTGAACGCTGTATTGTAACATAAAGAGAGGTTTTAATGTTTTCACCGTGATTTTTGTGCTAAATTTGCTCTTATGTTTCATTTTTCACCTCAAAGCGGAGTGAGCAGACAGCCCCTACCCTTCCCCAAAGAGCGTCGTTACGTCATCACGGTCAAACTGCAGTGATGCAGGTAAGATGAAAATAGAAGTGACGTGCATTTGGTGAAAACTGAGAATTGTTTTGTAACTTTTTCATATTTTTACATGTTTTCAGCTAGTCCTGCAACTTTTATCAGAATCACAGTCAGAATATTGTCATTTGCACCACATGTGGTACATGTGATGAAACGAGATTATGTACACATGGTCCCAGTTACATCCAACAACAAAATGTAAGAGAAAAACAGTAATAATATCTAGGATATAACTAAGAAAAACATCAACTAGAAATACACTAATCACTAATGTAATAGAAAAACATCATTATAAACAGCAGCACGAACCTGAGTCTGTATGAGCAGATGGTCACAAATG
>JBBPBX010097593.1:867-12833 GCA_038048925.1 Garcialebias charrua
CCTTGTGTGATTAGTCGAAAGTTAAAGAAAATCAAATAATTGCACATTCAGGAGTTCTTGCTTTATTGTTCACAATCGTTCAACGGAACCTCACTTTAAAAGCTCTGAATCGTACCTTTATGGTGTTAGTATTTTTTACATCTTTAGTCCTAAAAGGGGAAAATGGGCTGATGTTTCTTTCTCTATACAGGTGGTCCCCGACTTACGAACGAGTTCCGTTCCTACGCCCGTTCGTAACTCGAAAATCGATGTAAGTCGGAAAATACGTCCAAATACGTCCAGACGGCACCTCATACGTCCAGACGGCACCTCATACGTACAATACTGTATTTTTACCAAGCACTTAGCCTATCCTAACACATTACCCTACATAATTATCAAAAAACACATACATTCGGAGCCATAATGAAGGGAAAAAATAGTTAATTTCTTACTGGGAGCTGGTCCTGCAGCTTCACGCGGTCCACAGCGTTTACAGCAACGCCAGTTAGCATGTTAGCTCGTTGCTAGCATGTTAGCTCGTTGCTCAGCTGTAGCCTCTCTGCCTCGTAAACCTCCGCTCCAAACAATAAGGTCTCTGCGCGCGATCCAGCGGTCCAGAGTTTTACAGTAAGGTCTGTTAGCATATTAGCCCCTCTGCTCCGGTCAGCCTGTCCCAAACAATGAGGTCTCCTGCTCCACTGAGTACGTCAAGCTCCCCACTCCCTCCTGTAAATTTCCGCTGAGTTTCGGTACCGTATTTTCTGGTGTAAAGGCGCATAAACGGCGTAACTCGAACAATGCTTTTCAATGGGAGGGCGTTCGTAACCGTGAAACGTCGTAAGTCGAGGCCGCCGTAACCCGAGGACTACCTGTATATTTAAATGTTTCAGATTTGTAAAATGCATCATAAACGAAGTTTACCTTAAGGTTCATTCCTCCAGTCTACAGAATTTACGATCTGTTTCCCTACAAGCACAAACACAAGACGGTGAGAAGTCGGGAGGGCTTGTAGAACATTTTCATACTTTCCTGTCTGTCTTGTTTCAGGTATGTCTGATGTTAGTCTTGAGGCTGAGTCGGGGACGACCTCAGCCGAGGACCCTCAGCAGGATTGTGAGGAGGCTGATAAAGCAAAGGAGAGTTTAAGTGAGGATCTGACTCCGGAGAGTGTAGACAGTAGCAGAGATGCAGAGGACAGAGACGACGTACTGTACGACATTGACATTAACAGTGACGAAGACCGTGCAGGATCTCCTGAGAAGGACGTTCAGGACGAGGGTAGTCAAAGTGTCGGTGCAGTCTCTGGCAGTGTAGGCAAGGAGGCAAAACACCGAGTTGAATCGTCCGAAACGCCGGAGGGAAGTGGAGATTCTCGCTCTGAAACAAAGGTGATATTTACCGTCGAGTTGAAAAATCAACGCCGTGCTCTGCGCTTTGCTCGTTTCGCCTTCTTTCCGTGGTTTGTTGGGGGTGGTGGCAGTTTCTTTTCTGTATAATCAAAGCATTGGGTTTAATTTGATGATCAGAAAAAACATGCAAACCTGAGCTAACGTGTAACTTTTGTGTTTGTTGGTTGTGCTTCTTCAGATTCGGTATGCTTTGCTGCAACTCATAGAAAACCTGATCTTGGTGGGTGGCCTTGTGCTAATCAGCGTGTTGCTTTGGGATTTGCCTCGTACTGTTTTCTTTTTTTGCCAAGGTAATGAAGGCTCCTTTTAGATTTCATCTCTTTCTCTAGCTCATTGCTAAGTGATACATTTATCTCTGCTAGTGTTTATGACTGTGTGACATTGAAGCATTGCGTTGTATCACAAAGTGTTTGCCGTCATCTCTACCATATGTAAGTATTCACTTCTTTACAGGTTTTATACTGTTAATATGAAACATTTCTCTGTATGATTATTTGCGCACAGCTCCTAACTTTTGTTTTTAGAGTCACATGGCCGGCAACGAGTTTTGGACTCCTGACTGGGAAAATGTCCCACATTTCTTGGGCTTCTGGCATGTACAGTTCTTCAGAGAGTTTATCCACGTTCTGCTTCACACTCATTGCCTGCAGTGCATCGAAAAACTTACATTCGAATCATCATTTAAGCTGTTTTAAAGAATTCCTTCTTCTTTTTTTTAACGTTGTGCAGCATGATTGAAAATCAAGGTTTTCCACAGAGGTGGACAGGCAGCTCATTGTTATCATCCATCTCTCCCACATCATGCTGGCTTGTATCCAGGATACTAAACTGTGTGCATTCACAAACTACCTTGTCTGTTCACATGCCTGATTAATTCCGAGCCACTTGGCTATTGTGTGCGTTCTCCAGTAGGTTAACGCTGTTTAACAAGTTGTTCTGCTCATTGTTTGCAGATGGTGAGTGTGATCGGTTTGGCTCTGATGTCTGATTTTGATCTGCTATGGTTGTCTGATCAGTCTTCTCCTTGTTAGGTGTTGCACTACAAAATAATTTGGATGTAAATATAATTAGCTTTAGTTTGACACGGGTGTCATGTTTTACAACACTTTTTTTTTAAATTTTTTGGACAGCCTTTGCAGTTTTTAGGTTTGTTGTGAACATAGACTTTAAGGTCAGATCGGCCCATCAAACATAAGACCTGTGTTGTTTCCAGTATGTTGTCAGGGAGGCAGATCTTTGTGTTTCTGTCAGCCTTCATGAGGGTGTCCTATGACCTTAAAGTATTCATGTCTGTCACACAACACACTGGTAAACCTGCAGGTCAGGTCTTTGTGAAACAGGCTTACGTAGAACCGTGTTACCATACGTGCTTGTATTATCATTCAGATCCTATATTTATAATGTCGGCACGGTGGCGCAGTTGGTAGAGCCTGTTGCCTCTCAGTGGGAAGGTCGCTAGTTCAAATCTCAGCCTTTCTTGGTGGAGTTTTCATGTTCTCTGTGGGTTTTCTCTGTGTACTCCGGTTTCCTCCCACAGACCAAAAACATGCATGTTAGGCTGATTGGTAATTGTCCCTAGGTGTGCGTGAGAGTGAATGGTTGTCTTATTTGTCTCCGTGTCCCTGTGATGGACTTGAGACATGTCCAGGGTGTCCCACGCCTCTCGCACAGTGATAGCTGGACATGGGCACCAGCGACCCCCGTGACTAGAAAAGGAAGAAGTGGGTAAAGAAGATAATAGAGGCATTTATAGTTGGCGGTGCATTGGACTTTTAAAGTCACACATACTAATCAGTCAGTAATTTCAGACACTAAATTTAAACATCCGTTTACATTGTTTGACAAACATTGATCAAAGCAAAATGTAAATATATTTTCCACAGTTCAGTTTGTCATTATAGTCGCCCCATCCTGTTGGCGTTTTTGTAGTACAGTACTGCAGCTGAAGAAGCTCTAAGTTTGACGTATACAGCAGCAGATGTTATGAAGTCCTGAATTAAGAACTTGTGTCAGAACACCTTTTATTACAAACATATTAATATATTTTTCCTACAGCTCATTTACTTCAGAAACATGTTCTCTATGTTTGAGACATTTTAGATATTTTTCCTTTCTGGTACTTGTGATGGTTTGTTCTGGCATTGCCTTTTACGTTCTCTAGAATGTTTTTGTTGCCTTCATAGCAAGTCATACTTGGCTAGATCCCATTTTTCATTTTGTTTCCTCTTGATTATAAACCTGTATGTTTTTGGACTGGCTACTGTATATATATATATATTTTTTTTTTGGATATATTCAAGCTTTAAGACTTAGGGAGTTTACTTCACTATACACCTAGTAAGTTTCACAACAATTTTTTTTTACCTTTAACATTGAAACTTGGCTGAAGGGTAGCCATATTTGAGCATGCAGGTAATATATTTGGCAAATCAGACGGACCCACACTACTAGGGCTGTCATGATAACAAGTTTTGCTGGGCGATAAATTGTCTGATATTGCGATAAACGATAATATTGTTTGAAATTTGACAATAGATAATTACTAATTACAGTATTTTCTGGACTATAGGTCGCACCTTTATATAAGTTGCTTTGTCCAATTATTGTCAACAAATTGGAAAAATCCATAAACAGGTCGCACCTTTATATAAGTCGCACCTACGTCACCACCGACGTAACATGTCACCCACCGCTGACGTGACGCATCACCGCTGAGACAACCCGGAAATGTGATCCGAGTATTTAGCTCTGCTGCAAATGTCTGCCACAGGAGCACACAGCAAGGCTTTAAGAAGATTAACACTTAAAAACAATTATTTGTTTGCTAAAAATTATAGCAAATATGTGTCTGAGCTGAACCTTTCCTTAATAAATGAACGTAATTGTGAAATGAGCTGGATTTAAAAATTTGTTTTGCAACATCTGATGATACTGTGCGCGCAGCGGGCGGAAACCCTGCATTTCGTTAAAATTTAACAACAGAAACGCCTAAAAAATATATTTGTTAGCTGACATTATTGTAAGAGTGTGTTTCAGTTTAACTTTTGTTAATAAAATGATTATAATGGTCAAATCAGCTGAATTTAAATAGTTTCGCTACCACGTAAACAAAACCAGTGCGCGCACCCACAGAGCAGACCCGCTGTGAGCGAGCGAACAGACCTGCATCTATTTTAATTTTAGCAAGATAAACACCTAAAAAAAATTGCTAGCTGACATTATTGTAAGAGTGTGTCTCAGTGTAACTTTTGTTAATAAATGCACATGGACGGTTACGACATAAATAAAGCGGCTTTAAAATTACTACACGCTCACCCGCCCATAAAGATGACAGAAACAGATATTTATTTTACGGTTTTTATTCAAACAAATTGTTTATTCAAACCCTTCGAATTCCTCGTCCTCTGTGTCGCTTGCAAAAAGTTCAGCCAGAGAACGAGGAAGGTTTCCCATCGTCAAAGGTCCCTGTCCCTCCATCTCCTCCTCCTCACCGCTGTCTGAGTCCTCAGCAGCTCCAGCTGACGGTGGGAGGATGCCAGCCTTTCTGAAGCCAGCCACTACGGTTCTGGTGCCTGCGCCCCTAGCGGCCAAAAGTGGTACTGCACCATTTTTGGCCAAAATGAAAAACGGTCATATCTGAGCCAAAAATGGGTCTAAAAACATGGGGGAAAATCCATAAATAGGTCTCACCTCTCCATAGGTTGCATGGCATGCAAATTAGGCAAAAAGGTGCGACCTATAGTCTGGAAAATACGGTATTGTCAAATTTAAGAAGAAATATTGGTTAAATTTTGTGTAGGACCTTGTTTGACCACCGGGTGGCAGTATGACTGTTTGAACCGAAAGATGAATAGTGAGGGAGGAGCAGCGTGTCTTTAAGAAAAATGGGAGGGAGGCTCCTTGACGTGACGTGGGCTGTCTCGCTCCTGTTTTTCAGTTTTCAAAATGGCGGACGCTCGGTGTGGTTTGAGGTCTTTAGCATAGCATTTTTCACACAAAGCTTTAAATAAATAAAAAATCAGTAAACAAGTTCTCAGCTTCTTTTTGCAGAGAAAAACAACTTTTTGGATGAAGGTACAAGTTTCAACTGTGAATTTTGGAGCTTTCACAAGACCGAGGTTTTTTTCCCGGAGGTCGGCCTGTTAGTTTAGCTCGTAGCTTAGCTTCTCAGCTTAGCTGCTTTTGAAGATCCAAAAATGTGATTTTTGGATGGTTAAAACGGATTTTAAAGAGAAAGGGAGGGGTCAGTGAAGAGCACCGGAGTTGAGCCTTTTGTCATCCAGTGTCTTCAGTAGAAAGAGAGAGACACGAAAAAACGATAAAGCTGATAAATGAAAATGAGGTACCGGTAGATGATTTTTATTCATCATGTGTTTAATTGATTTATTGTTTATTCCGACAGGGCTACACACTACCACAAATACTTGCACCAAATTTAGGAGACGTTGACAAAATTGCTAAAGTACAATGTTATATTGGGATGAGAGAAAGGAGAGCGAAAAAACCAGCATGATCACAAGCTCATCATTTCAATATTCAACAGTCACTTATTGCATGTGTGTGGCTGCAGTCACTTGGTGGACAGTGCTGTGGTCTTCTAATCCTGAGGTTGTAGGTTCAAGCCCAGGTTGCGTCAGGAAGGGCATCCGGCGTAAAACTATTGCCTAATCTTTCATTCAAGTTCGCCCCTAAAGAAGGGAGCAGCTGAAATAAACTTACTATCGCTTATTGCACGTCTTCTAAAACCATGTAGTACTACTTAAAACTAAAACTTTGTTCATTTTTTTCTGGTATTTTGTAAGTCAAAGCAAATAAAAAGCAATACAGTAGTCCCTCGTTTATTGCGGGGGATCTATATCCTAAACCCCGCAATAAGTAAAAAAACGTGAAGTAGGAATAGTAGTAGTATAAGTAGTAGTTTATTTTAGTATTTACATATACAGTGTGTATATATATATATATATATTTTTTTTTAAGGTGTTTTAAACCCTTCCCACATTCTTGCAAAATTCTAAACAATGTTTCTAAACTCTAAACGCTCTAAAAGAGCACAGCATTGATTTCAGCTCTCTGCCTCTGCTGTTCTTTGCCATCTGCAGTCGCTCTTGGCCACGCCCACTTATATGTTCACATAGAGAACAGCTGATCAGCAGCAGGAAGTTTGTCCTGCAGTATGGGTTGTACAAAGGTGCAGCAGGTGCTAAATAATTCTAAAATTATTTAAAATAAAAATTATATGCCGATCATGTGGCTCATCAATCAATCAGCCAATTGTGTATCATGTCCAATCTTATTTTGAAAAACTGCGATAGAGCGAGTCCGCGGTAAACAAATGGCAACGTTTCAAGGACTGTATTGCATATACATATGAAATTAGCTACTCATGTGATATGACGCATGCAGAAATGTTTTTTTTTTTTTTACTTGATCAAAATGTTCTCATTAGCGTTTCTTAGGCCAAAAGTATTTACTTTGTCACTAAATGTACTATCAAAGTCTCCATTTTTGGACTTTTTCTGAGCTGATTGCTTGTAGCTGATGAGGAAACACTCCACTGAGAGATGACCAGTTTTAATTCATTTGACAATTAAATTACATTTTTGGGGGGTGTATTTATTTCTATACATGTAGTTTTATATTTAAAATATTTTACATATTTAACCTATTTATTTGTATGAGTGTCTGTTTTAAACCCGACACTGCTCATGCTTTTAGGGTCATCCTACCTACTTCTCGAATAAGTCACCATTTAGGTCTGTGGGTTTGGGACTTTGGTGTTTGTTGGTAATATTTCATTGGTTCATATACAGGTAGTCCCCGACTTGCGAACGAGTTCCGTACCTACGGGCCGTTCGTAAGTCGAAAATTCGTAAGTCGGGTCACATACAATTTTTTAAAAATAAATAAATAGATGTACAGTACTGTACAGTCACCAAGCACTTAGCCTATCCTAACACAGTTTTTAAAGATGAAGGATTGAGTTTAATTGTCTCCCGTTCACATAAAGGGAGCTAGCTCCCTTTATGTGAATGGAGCCTGCTAAGGAGGAGGGAGACGATTCAACTCACTCCTTAACTGTATTAGGATAGGCTAAGTGCTTGGTAACTGTACAGTACTGTACATTTATTTATTTATTATAACAAATAAAATGTTATTTATTTTTTTAAATTTTTTAAATGAGATGCGTTCGTAAGTCCGAAACGTCGTAAGTCGAGGACTACCTGTATTGGTTTGAAGTTTGTTAACTGGTGGACGCACCAAATAGCAGAAGTACAGATGCTTCCTGTAACACGGCACAGTAAAAGTTACTAATAGAATGTCACAAATAAGCTTTCCATTTCACTCTGGAAAGTGGAAGCACTGCGGCTGTTTACAAGATAAGGATCCTGTTACCTGGTGATCTAGTAGCCATTTGCATTATTTAGACATTGTAAGTAAAAAATAATAAAAAAATCAAACACAAATTCAGGTTTACTACCCGAAAAAAAGTCACTGTTACTTTTTATTGCTTCAGCTTTAGCTGGGCCTTGTGAAGTAGCACACAGATTAGGTCACTGTCCCAGTTTCAAGGTCCACAGTGATTAAGTCATAAAATTACACTGGAACCAGCACAACCCTGTCATCATCCTCCAGCTACAGACAGCCAGTTTGTCTCAGCCTGCAGCCACAGTCTGTCTCCACCTCATGTCACACTGAGAGCCAGCGTGCAGATGTTCAGCAGTGAACTCGCCATTTTCAGCCATTTTCCACACGCCTTGACTTCATACACAAGTGCAGTGCGGTTGCCAGTGAAACGGCTGTAAAGCTGACGTTTGTGCAGTTCAGCTGATGGGAACTATTTTACCATTCACTGATAAAGCAGGCACAGACAATGGCAGCAAAACAAAAATCACAAAATGGAAGCAGCTCCACATGTGATCACACCTGGTAATCTGCTGAGCAATGTTATTCCAACAAGAGGTTTATGCCAGTGTGGGGAATTTTTTTCACCTCATTCAGTATAGTATTAGATTATTTAGCCTGAAGCCGTGTCGATTCTTCCACATGTTCCATCTTGCACATTCTTCATATTTGGTTTCCTTTAGCTTTTGATGGACACCCCACAGGACCTTTTGAGCATATCCACCTTATTCCTAGCCCCCGTGCTGCCTTGCACGAATTATGGGTGCGACTTCCAGCGTGGACCAGTTTGTTTATGTTTGAACAGTACGAGCTAATGTAGTGTCTCCAAACATTATGGATTTACTTTAAACATGATGCACCGATCCACATTTTTTCACTTCCTATCCGATCCCGATACCTAAATCTGGATATCTGTCGATACAGATACTATTCCAATATCGTTCCAATATCATCATCATTACAGTATTGATTTTATATGAGGCTATAATAAACTCCTCTCTACAGGCAAGTACGATTTGTACAAATATGTGCATGCATGTCCAAAAAGGCAACTTGAGGTAAGCGTAAGGTCAGAAAAGGAAGTCAGAAAAAAAAAAACAGGAAATTGTGTTAACAGGAAAAATCCAATGCTGAAAACAAATACTGTATGCAGCTGTAAGGGTTTCAGACGGACTGTCAGTATTTAATAAATCCCAAGACAGGGTCAACTTCTGTAACAACTTTCCTTCTCCAAATAAAATACAAAATATTATTTGGATTAATCATACTGCAGTTTGCTGCAGATGAGTGATGGAGAACGACCTGAAGAAGCAGCCGCAGATTACATCTACTAGCATATTTAGCTACATTAACTCGGTTTCTGTGAAGCTATGAACAACCTGAAAAGCTCTGAGGTGTTTTAGTATCTACACAGTACTGTAATAAGGTCGGTCGTGTTTTGTTAAAAGAGGTGGGCCACAATCTTATCTAGATTAAAGCAGACACAGAGCCCAGCCATAGACCTCCATCACTGAGTTTGGGTTAATTGCAAAGGAAGTTCTAATACTGAAGACCAACAAATACTACGATGTTGTGCCCTCCATACACTTGAAATCACACCTGATATTCTTGTCACACTGTTTTCAATCCTTTTGAGGAAACGGTGTCTCTTCTCCGGTGGTTTGTTGTAGTCCACTCCAGCTCCAGCCACAAAGTAAGATGCAGGTTTTCCTCTATTGGCCGTTTGTCAACAAAGTGAAATGAGCACACATCAGTGTTGTAATCAAGACCACCTAACCCAAGACCAAGTCAAGACCAGAGCGTACCGAGACCAAGACAAGACCAAGACTTTTAGGGTCGGAGACCATGTCGAGACCAAGACCTCAAGTCTTGGAGCTCAGTCTTTTCACAGATTGTCTTATAAAGTCACAACATGGTGACAGTTTTAACAAATATGTAAAAAAAAATAAAAAATAAAAAACATACCGTATGTAACTTTTATTAAAAAAAAAATTTTTTTTAAATAAAAGTTGCATACTGCAACTTTAAGTTTGCTTTTGAATGAATGTATCAGCTTTTATAAAATTCCAAAGCTACATAACAAATAAATCAGACATTCAGTGGTTTTTGTACAATAATTTTCATGTCATGTGACCCACCGACACAAAACTTATGTTAAACTACTCCACTAGACCGGAGAGACGAGGCACCCACAATTATTTCTTATTTTAAAGCATTTTCTAATTTTACATAATTTATATGTAAAAAATAAAATCCTGGTTTTTGCTCAATAACTAATTAGAAAAATGCTTTAAAATGAAAAATGAGTGATGGTGTCTTGTGTCAGGTCTATTAGAGTAGATCAACAGTTTTGTGTCAGTGGGTCAAATTATGTTTAGTTCGGTAATTTGTTGACGGTCCCTAAGCGAACCATTACGTCTCGAAGGAGGGGCAGACTGAGCGCAGGTGACCAAAATCAGACTGTCTGCTTTGGATCGAACAAGAGGAACACATCGCTGAAGCCACGGAGCTCGAATGTCCAACGTTTAACGTAAAACTAACTTCATTGCAGTAGATAAATGAGGCTCCAGCATAGCACGAACAATTTGAAATGAGAAAAAAAAAAGCTATTTAATGTATTGTCATGTTTTAGACTAATTATTGCTAGTGAATCTATTCTGACCCAAAGTGCAGCCATGACTGGTTCTGAATGATGGCCTTACAGTAGACAGTGGCTCCCCTCTCTTCCAGGTACTGCGTACCGGACAAATAAACTGGACAATATTCTGGCAATTTCCACAGGTGTGGTCTTGACAGGTCTTCAAATAAAATCCCAAATCCTCAATGTCTGAGACCGAAACGAGACCGAGACCAAAATAAACTGGACAATATTCTGGCAATTTCCACAGGTGTGGTCTTGACAGGTCTTCAAATAAAATCCCAAATCCTCAATGTCTGAGACCGAAACGAGACCGAGACCAAATGCGGTCGAGTTCAAGACAAGCCCATCAAAATGTGGTTGTAAGATCGGTCTTGGTCTCAAGACCGGTCTCAAGTAGGCTACTACAACATTGGCTCATATACTGTACAGCGATCTGGGTGGCTTCTTCAAATTCACATTTTTCAGCCATAGGCTATTCTTCTTAATTCTTTATCTGTAGGTAAGCGATGGAAACTAAACCATTTTTTTGTTTTGTTTTGGGTTCGTGCTCAAAACACTTGTTTTAGCCACTGATTTAGTTTGGTCCAGTTGTTCATGCAGCCGTAAACACAGCAGGTATCTGAACTCAATGAGGTTATTTTAGTAAATTTTACGGTTGTTAAATAATGTAAACAAAACAAAGCATTTTAACTGCTAAACTGAATGCACTTTTATAAAAAGGCAGTCCGTGCTCTGCTACCATGGTTAGCCAATGCTAACTGCTACTTCCTGTCCGACAAGAAGTTGTACCCATAATCATCTAGACAGTAGAGGCCCGAGGAATAAGGTGGATAGGTTTAATAGTCCACATTAGGGCTGGGCCATATCATATCGTTCCCGGTAATACCGGTAAAAAAAAAGCTTGCCCGGGCAAAAAAGTTATATCATGATATGCTAATTTCATGACGTAATACGTCAGGGCGTCCCGCCTCCTTAACAGCCGAGCGCTTCAAACAACTGCGCATCTCTCCTCCACCAGTCTGTACTGGTGTAACGCTAATTAGTTACTGCTAAAATGCTAAAAACAAACAACGTGCGCGCGTCTCAGCTGTCTCTCCCCCCTGCTCTGTAGGTAGAGACAGCTCAAATGTCCGCCCCGCTCTGAGCAACCGCGGTGCTCCGTGTCCCCCGCTCAAAACTGTCGTTACAAACACGTGCGGCTCCACAGTCGCTCCACGATCAGAGACAGATCAGTTTAAAAAATGAATCAGAGGAATGACACGTTCCTGCAGGAACAGAGGAAGCTGAAACACCAACAAGCTTCAGGGTCAGCTGGATGCCTTGTCACACGTTCTGGAAGTTACAGCTCATTTAAAGACAACATGTATTTTGTTGTAGGTTTCATTTATGCAACAGATCTTTAGTCAAAGTCAACTTTATTGTCAGATCTGCAATATGTACTGTACAGGACATACACAGGACCGAAATTGTGTTTCTCTCAGTCCCTCGGTGCAACAGTAAACATCTAAACATTGAAACACTGAAACATATAA
>JBBPBX010097594.1:0-12833 GCA_038048925.1 Garcialebias charrua
CCGAGGAGGGCCTGCAGAAGATTTGGGCTCCAATGGACGTTGAGAGTCTCTGGCAGGGGGACAGCAGTCCGTTAACAATGTGGATGGAGGTCTGCCCCTGCGAGGAGCCTGGGCCGTAACAACCTGATCATCTGACACAACATGAGCTGGTTTAAGCCTATCGATACAGACAGTCTCAGTACGACCCCCTAAATCTAAAAGGAAATGTTTTGGACCTGGTTGAAGAACCCGAAACGGTCCATCATACAAAGGCTGTAGTGGTGTCCTGTGTGCATTGTGTTTGACAAAAACAAATTTAGAGGACTCCAGACTCTTAGGGACAAATGACTGCGGTAAACAATGATGTACCGGGCCAGGGACACGAAAAGGGGCCTCCTGAGGTGAAAAATGGAGCAACGGTGGAGCAAACTGTGGTGAGGGTACCTCAGGTAAAAACTCACCGGGGACGCGCACAGGTTGACCGAAAACCAGTTCAGCCGGGGAAGAGCTCAGGTCCTCTTTGGTTGCGGTACGTAAACCCAACAAAACCCAGGGAAGACGGTCAATCCAGTTGTCACCGGTCAATGCAGCACGCAGTGCAGCTTTCAATGATCTGTGAAACCGTTCACACAAACCATTAGCTTGGGGGTTGTAAGCGGTGGTCCTGTGAACGTTAGTCCCCAGACTCTTGGCCATGGTAGACCAAAGTTCAGAAACAAACTGCGGGCCCCGGTCTGATGTAATGTCTGAAGGGGGGCCAAAACGCGCCACCCAGGTAGACAAAAATGCCCGGGCCACCACTGCAGATGTCGTGGATGTCAAAGGAACCACCTCAGGCCACCTGGTGGTCCGGTCTATCATAGTCAGCAGATGAGTAAAACCTTGTGATGGAGGCAGAGGGCCCACCAGGTCTACGTGCACATGATCAAACCGCCGACCTGGGATGGAGAAGGGTTCCAAAGGTGCTTTGGTGTGCCTGTTAACCTTAGCGCGCTGGCATGGGACACACGCTGCTGCCCACTCCTTAACTGCTTTACGCAGACCGGGCCAAACAAACTTTGAACTGACCAGTTTCACCGAGGCTCTAACACCTGGATGAGAAAGGGAATGTAAGGAGTCAAAAACGCGGCGTCGCCATGAAACTGGAACCAGGGGGCGGGGCCTGCCAGTAGAAACATCACAGAGCAGGAGGGGACCTCCGTCATTCACCTGCCGTTCCTCCAACTCGAGGCCCGTGGGCCCGGACTGGAGCTCGAGTATTTCTGCGTCGCTACGTTGGTCCGCAGCCATAGCAGAAAAATCGATGCCAACGTATACGGGAGAGATCAGCACCCGGGAGAGACAGTCGGCCACCACGTTGGATTTTCCAGCCACATGCTGAATGTCTGTAGTAAATTCAGACACCGCTGCGAGGTGGCGTTGCTGGCGAGCAGACCAGGGGTCAGAAATTTTTGACATCGCAAACACCAAGGGTTTGTGGTCAACATATGCAGTGAACCGGCGGCCCTCCAGGAAAAACCTGAAATGGCGTGTGGCCAGGTAAAGCGCCAGCAACTCTCTGTCAAAAACACTGTATTTCAGCTCATTGTCCCGTAGCGTACGGCTGAAAAATGCAAGCGGCTGCCAAACCCCGGAAACCTGCTGTTCTAACACAGCCCCCACCGCAACATCAGATGCGTCGGTTGTTAAAGCTATTTGCGCCGCTGGGGATGGATGGGCCAAAAGGGCAGCAGTGGCCAGTGCAGCTTTAGCATCACCAAATGCCTGTAGGCGTTCTGGTGTCCAGTCCACGCTGTCGTTGGGCTTTTTCTTTTTCAGCGCTCCATAGAGCGGACGCAGCAGTTGTGCTGCCCTGGGGAGGAAACGGTTATAGAAGTTAACCATTCCCAAAAATTCTTGTAGCGCTTTAACAGACTGGGGCTGTGGGAAATCTGACACCGCCTGCACTTTGTTTGGTAACGGGACGGCACCACTTGCAGAAATGCGGTGGCCCAAAAAGTCAATGACTGGCAGCCCAAACTGGCATTTCGCTGTATTTACAATCAGGCCATGTGCTGCCAGGCGCTGAAAAACCTCACGGAGGTGGGACAAGTGCTGCTCAGCCGAGCTGCTAGCCACCAGGACGTCATCCAGGTACACAAATACGAAGGACAGACCCCTTAGGACTGAATCCATCAACCGCTGAAATGTTTGTGCTGCACCTTTAAGACCAAAAGGCATGCGCAAAAACTCAAACAGGCCGAAAGGCGTGATAACAGCGGTCTTAGGGACATCCTCCACATGCACAGGAACCTGGTGGTACCCCCGTACTAAATCTACTTTAGAAAAAATGGAGGTCCCAGCCAGGTGCACTGAAAAATCCTGGATGTGGGGGATGGGATAACGATCGTTCTCTGTGATGTTATTAAGGCGGCGGAAATCCCCACATGGACGCCATTTGCCATCTGCCTTGGGCACCATGTGCAGGGGGGAGGCCCACGGACTGTTTGAGCGTTGCACGATGCCTAAACGCTCCATGTTAGCAAACTCTTCCTGTGCTATTGCTAGCTTAGTAGCATCAAGGCGGCGTGCACGTGCGAACACCGGGGGGCCCGTTGTGGGAATATAATGTTCGACCCCATGTTTTGTGTTTGTGTTTGCAAAATCAGGAACAGTCAGCGAGGGGAATTCAGACAATAAACGCTGAAACACATTACCCGAAGCTAAAAAGTTAGCATGCATTAAAGGCCCAGCTCCTCGCGTCTCACAAGGCAGTGACGAAAAAGACACAGCGTCGATCAAACGTCTGTTAGCTAAATCAACCAGGAGCCCGTGAGCACAAAGAAAATCAGCCCCTAAAATAGGGACTGAGCTAGCAGCTACCACAAAGTTCCACTGGAAGTCCCGTTCATGGAAACGAACAGTCACCAACCTTTCGCCAAACGTCTTGATGGGATAGCCGTTAGCCGCGGTTAGCTGCGGCCCGCAGCCTTCTGCTAACCTGTCGGAGCCAGTCGGGGGAACGAGGCTCTTCTGCGAGCCGGAGTCCACCAGGAACCGCCTCCCCGACCTCGAGTCTTCAATGAAAAGCAGCCTTTCCTTGTCGCCAACGACCGCGACTGCTAGCGGGCGCTGGCGTACTCGTTTCCCTGCGGCTTGAAACTGCACGGTGGGACGCACCGTCGTGCTTTGGCGCCAAAACGCTGGTGGTAGAAACAAAACGCGGCCCCTGACCGCCTGCGGGCGACCCCTGCTACGACCACTGGCTCGTCCGGCGCTGAGGGCGATGCTTGAAGCTCGGGCGCCGCTGGAGATCCGGGGACCGCCGCTTGGACCGCGAACGTCCTCGCAGCCAGCAGGATGCGGTCGGCTTCGCGGGCCAGCGAGCGGTAATCCTTCTGCTGCAGAAACGGGGAGTTGGCCAGGGCAGTGCGCACTGGAGCCGGGAGCCGGCGAAGGAAGAGGTGGAGAAAGAGAAACTCACAGTCAGCTGAACCCCTCAAAGACAACATTCCTTCCATGAGCTCAAGAGCTGTGCCATCGCCCAAATCGGAGAGGGAAAACAGTTTCTCGGCGCGCTCCGCGTCTGAGAGCGTGTAACGCTGCAGAAGGAGCTCCTTGAGGGCGTCGTATTTTCCTTGTGCAGGAGGGTCTTCGAGCAGGCTCATTACCCGCTGGGTGGACAATGGGTCCAGTGAAGCGACCACATGGTGGTATTTGGTGTCGTCTGCAGAGATCCCGCGAAGAGCGAACTGTGATTCGACGTGGGCGAACCACGACCGAGGGGCGTGCAGCCAGAAGTCCGGGATTTTAACGGCCACCGCAAAAGCGAGCGGGGCCGCCGGTGGAGGTTCCACAACCGCGGACAGCTGAGGAGAGCTGGCTTGACCTTCGGATGTCGTCATATTCAGTTCACAAGGGTCACCAGTGTAGGAGGTGGTGAAGAGACGACACAGGAGACGGGATATAGTTCTTCACTTTTAATCAACTCCTACTAAACTGGCGGGAAAACCACCCAACACCGCCTTATATACCAACACAACATCCGGTCCTCTGGACCTTTCACAATAAAAGCATCCTGTAACACATTCGGTCCACTGGGTATGAGTAGAGCCCCCTAGTGGTCCACCACAGTGTATTCATTAATTTTTCTCATGGTTCAATTATGGGGGCAAATTGTCCCAGTATTAACTCCTGTAATTACACATCAGTGACAAAGAATTCAAGAAAATGTCTGATAATAATGTTGTTACTGCTCTCAGGGATTCAGCCCTAACCTGGACCCACCACTAACTACAGTACACCAGATGACTTTAAAAACGTCAGGTCTTCATTTGCTGCATGTAAACGCTCGTAGCCTTCTAAAAAAACGATGCATTGAAAATCCTGGTCAGTTCTTCTGGGGCAGATGTGATCTTCATCTCTAAAACTTGGCTCAACAAATCTGTTCTGAATGATGATCTGGTAATCAATGGATTTAATATATATTGCTGTGACCGTCAAAAAAGTTGGGGTGGAGTCACTATTTTTTTCATTCATTCAACCTTTATTTATACAGGCTAGCCTCGTTGAGTCATGGGGACTCATTTACAAGAGGGACCTGTCTCACTCACACCAAACAACCATCCACTCTCACACTCACACCTAGGGTCAATTTAGAGTCACCAATCAGTCACCAATCAGCCTAACGTTATTTACATCAGAGATTCTTTGTTTTCCAGTATTGTGTCTGCAAAAACAATCCCAAACCAGTTTGTGGCCTTAGCTGTAAACATCACTTCGAATGGAGGCTAGATCATATCTGTAGTGGGTTACTATCGTCCCCCCTCAGCAACACTTGAGACTCTGTCCTCCCTGACAGAATTCCTAAGAAATTTAAAATTCAAAGATTTTTTTGGCAGGAGATTTCAACATTGACTGGGATAAGTCAACCCCCCTCTGTGATCAATTCAAGGAATGTTGCCTATCACTCAATCTAACCCAACTTATTGACTCTACCACTAGACCAAACAAAAACTGTCCTAAAAAATCTTCCATCTTAGACATGTTTCTAACAAATACACCTCACAAATTCCCTGGTACAGGTGTATTTGTTGACATTTTGAGTGATTATTGTGTAATAGCGGCTCTCAGAGATTCTGCGTGTCCGTTAAAAATCAAACATCCTAAAATCAAGTGTGAACCGTGGTTGGACGAAAACACAAGGGCGACCAGGAGAGAGTGTCGCAGAGCAGAGCGCAGATGGAAATCGAACAAATTACAGGTGTCGTTTCAAATATTAAAGGACTGCTGGCGTCACTATCAAAAAACTGTGAAAGATGCCAAAAGAAAATACCTGTCAAATGTGATTGCATCAAACAGTCACAGTCCTCATGTTCTGTTTAAAGTTATTGGTTCTGTTCTCAATGCACCACAAACAAACTGTATTGAGTCCTCACCTACTGCATGTGAAAACTTTCTAAATTTCTTTGTTGAGAAAGTCAATTCCACCAGGGCCCAGATCTCACCTTCTGCTCATGACCCCTCAGTCTCTGTGCCTTGCTAGGCTGTTTTTGACAGCTTTGAATCTGTGACTCTGGCGTCTCTGCAGGAGGTGGTCAGCCACTTGAAGCCAACAGGTTCACCAAGTGATGCTGTTCCTCCTCGTTTGTTCAAAGTGGTTTTCATCACTGTAGCTCATTCAGTCCTTGCTCTTCTGAACAGCAGTCTCTCCTCTGGTGTGGCCCCTAGAATTTTTAAACATGCAGCTGTCCAGCCTATCATTAAGAAACCCACTCTTGACCTCTCTGTTCTTGCTAACTACAGGCCAATCTCCAAACTGCCATTTATTTCAAAAATTCTCGAGAAGGTTGGGTACTTTGGGAACATTCTCAAGGTTTTACAGTCTGGTTTTAAAGCTCTACACAGAATCTGCTCTTTTAAAGGTTTTAAATGACATATTTTTAGCAATGGACTCTGGTGACTGTGTTGTCCTCCTGCTTTTAGATTTATCATCTGCTTTTGACACCGTGGACCATGACATCTTACTATGTCGTTTCAAACAATGGGGGGTGTCAGAGGTGCAGCACTGGACTGGTTTAGGTCCTACTTAGCAGAGCGTACTCTCTGTGTCCACCTTGGTGACCACGTGTTCTCCTCTGCTCCTCTCTTGTGTGGGGTTCCTCAGGGCTCAGTCTTAGGCCCCCTCCTCTTCACATTGTAACTGCTCCCTCTTGGCTCTATTTTTTAGAAAATATGGGATCTCCTTTCATTGTTATGCGGATGATACGCAGATTTATGTCCCGCTACAGAAAAAGGACTCCAACTCTCTGGCCCCTCTGTATGGAGGACATCAAAGCCTGGATGGCTGTGAACTTTTTAAAGTTTAATGAGGGAAAGACTGAGGTGATGGTCTTTGGAAGCTCCACTGAGACTCCCAATGTCAATGTTGGTTCCTTGGCCCAATATATCAGACCTATTGTTACAAACTTGGGGGTCAAAGTCGATGCTGGACTAAAATTAGAAAACCACATCAGAGCAGTTGTTAAAACTAGTTTTTTTCCATCTGAGGCAGCTGGTTAAGGTGAAGCCGATTCTTTCTAAGCAGCATTTTGAAACAGTAGTTCACACCTTTGTGACCACTCGGCTGGACTACTGTAATGCACTCTACATAGGAATCAGTGATTCATGTATCTCTCAGCTTCAGAGGGTACAGAACGCTGCTGCACGACTTATAACTGGCACACGAAAGTTTGACCACATTTCTCCTGTTTCAGCCACCCTGCATTGGCTACCCATACATTCCAGGATTCATTTTAAAATTATTTTATTTGCTTTTAAAGCGATAAATGCTCTTGCCCCGCCCTATCTGTCCGAGTTGCTGCATCCATACACACCCTCTCGATCCCTCAGATCATGTGATCAGCTGCTCCTGAGTGTCTTAAAGACAAAACGCAAGCTCAGAGGAGACCGTGCTTTTGCTGTGGCAGCTCCTAAACTGTGGAACAACCTTCCCTTGAGTATCAGACAGGCCTCTTCCCTGTCTGTTTTTAAATCTCTTCTAAAAACCCATCTTTTCTCTCTGGCCTTTGACACCAACTGAGATGTTGACTTTTAATCATTTTAATTGCTTGTATTATCTAATTGTTTGTTTATGTTTATGTTTATTAAATGTGTTCATTTTTTTACAAAAGAAACACAATACAAAACAATCCCATTAATGATACGTACACAATGTAAAAAAATGAAAGGTAGCAGAAAGAAGAGTAAATCTTATTATATCTGCCCCCTTTTTCAAACAATCAGATTAAACAATAATAATCTTTCACCAGCAGTACAAAATGAATAACTCTTTCTAATTTTCTAATACTAATACTAATACATAACTAATAATTGTATTAGTTGTAATTGTAATTGTATGAGTGCTCAACTTTTATTATGTGACTTTTAATAATTTTAATCATTTTTATTACCTGGCTGTATGATTGTTTTGTTGTGTGTACAGCATTTTGGTCCTGTGGGTGTTTAAAGTGCTCTATAAATAAAGCTGGTATGGTATGGTATATTAAACTTCCACCTTCTAAGCCTAGAAAAATTAAAAAAAGGGATTTGAAACGTTTTTGTAAACAGTCATTCCTCTGGGATCTATCCCACTTTGACTGGCAACGTATTCTATTAACCAACAAGATACAAGATACAAGATACAAGATACAAGATAGGTTTATTAACATTGCATCAATTTTCACCGATACAGCGTAAATATGTAGTTACAGTCATCCAGGAGAGAGAATGAGTGCAAAAAGCTGCTGCTCAACAAAACACATGACATGTTTATCAACACATGATATGCTTATAGCGCGGCCGCTCTCATCTGTCCCCAGATGAAGGTCAAAGGCAGGAAAACAGGCAAAGACACGGGGTTTTACAGCGTTGATATTAAAAAAAGATGAATCACGTTTTGTCTTCAAGACACCGCGTGATCCAGTAAAAACCATATCAAAAAGCACATTTAGTTACAATAACAAATTGAGAGACGGCAGGCAAGGAGATAGAGTCTGTGAGTAACTTCAGACAAACACAAGTTCAGCAGATGTGCAGCTGGGCGTTATCTGAGGCTGCACAGAAATCTCTGGGGGGGGTGAGGGGGGGGAGGGCAGCAGGTCTCTTCAGCTCCACACTCCCAGGAGAATGGCTTCTGACAGCCTTCTTTTTCAAGGACATGTGCAGAAGCCAGATAATAGTCTTGTTTATTATCCAATAGACCACAGTGTTCTTTTCCACTGCCGCCATCAAGTCTGTGGTGCTGTTTCATGGCCAAAAAAATCCAAATAATATGTGGTCCCGCTCTATGAACCCCCATCTGTCCCTTGATTGATCCGGGGTGGCTGTAAACAAGTCCCAAAGCGCCCTGCAGGTCCGCGGTGGTCCACCACCGCTCCAAGCGAGCGATTGAGCTCATACAACAGCTGGGATGAGGAGCTCACGGCCCGGTTCAGAGAATTTTGCTGATCAGGTAGTGTCGACAGCGCGCTGATAGCTGCCGAAGCCTCCCTCAGCTTCCAGTAACAGACAACTCCGCTTACGCCAAAAAACAGAGCAGTTGCTACCAATATTCCAACATGAACAACTTGAATCAAACTTGGAACTATTTTCATAATAGTTTCATTTACTTTGTGAACAAACAGGCTCCTTTCCACCAGTTCAGGATAAAGGGTCGTGACAGCCCCTGGTTTACTCCTGAACTAGCTGACCTCCTGCACAGGAGATACTATCTTTGGGCCGCAGCAAGAAAATCAGGCTCAGACACTGATTGGTTGAATTTTTGGCAGCTGAGGAATAATTGCACAACTGCCATCAAAGCGGTAAAACATAACTATTTTTTATCTCAGACCTCTAAAAATCTAAACTATCCTAAAAAATTCTAGAAAACCATCAAATCTCTCTCAGGCATCCCACAATCATCTGACCTCCCATCACAACTTCTTTTTAACTCTGTTCCTATGTCAAATAAGCATGAGATCCTAAACTGTTTCAACAAACATTTTGTTGCTTCTAGTTCATTATTTGACACAGTTGCTAATGGAAAATCAGCCACTTCATCAATAATCAAACTTCTACAAATCAAATCCCTCCTACAAGCCAACCATCTGTTAATCACACCTTCTCTTTTTCTCCATTCTCAGTCAGTGAGGTAAATAAACTGTTAAAAGATCTTGATCCTAAAAAATCTGCAGGTCCAGATGAACTTCCACCTTATTTCTTAAGGCTGGCTGCTCATATCATCACAGTCCCTGTGACTCACATCTTTAATCTGTCCATAAGCCAAAACTCCATTCCGGATGCTTGGAAAACAGCCTTTGTTCTTCCTTTGCTGAAGGGAGGTGACCCCACCTCACTGAACAACTATCGACCGATCTCTAAACTCTGCATTTTAGCCAAGGTTCTAGAAAAACTGATAAACTCTCAAATCAAAAATTATCTGGACTCATTTAACATCTTACCTATCCATCAATCTGGTTTCAGGAAACAACACAGCACAATGACTGCTTCACTGAAGGTTCTGAATGATGTTGTTGAAGCATTGGATGCTAAGGATTATTGTGCTACACTTTTCTTAGATCTGTCTAAAGCTTTTGACACAGTGGATCATGACATCTTGTGTCATAAGCTCTCAGAAATCGGTTTCTCAGATCACACCATTGGTTGGTTTTCTAACTATCTTTCCGATCTGAGGCAATGTGTTCAACACAACGGTACTTCTTCCAGTTATTTAACAGTCAACAATGGTGTACCACAAGGCTCAGTCTTAATAATAATAATAATAATAATAATAATAATAATAATGAATTTAATTTATAATGCACTTTTCATTAACAAAAATCTCAAAGTGCTACAAAGTGCAACAAAAATCAAAGATCAAATAAAAACAAGTGATAAAACAAGTAAAATCAATAATAATATCAACTAAGATCAAAGATAAAATCATGTGGAGGCAGAGTAGGCTCGCTTAAAAAGAAAGGTCTTTAAGCCGTTTTTTTAAAGTCAACCAGTGACTGTGGAGCTCTCAGGTAGTCAGGGAGGGAGTTCCATAGGCGTGGGCAGCCACACAGAATGCCCGGTCTCCCATGGTCCTTAATTAGGTTCCAGGAATGTGAAGGAGATTACTGTTCTGTGAACGTAGAGACCGGGTGGATGAATATGGTGCAAGAATGTCCTTTAGATAATCAGGTGAAGTTCCGTGTAAGCATTGGTGTGTAATGAGAGCAGTTTTGTACTGAATTCTGTAGGTGACAGGAAGCCAATGGAGGTTGTGGAGAATGGGTGTAATATGTTCAAATTTACGAGCTCTCAATAAAATCTTTGCTGCACTGTTTTGAATATATTGAAGCTTCTTAAGGTATTTGCCAGGGATTCCAATAAACAGGGAGTTGTAGTACAGGTAGTCCCCGACTTACGAGCGCTCTTACTTACGAGGTCCCGGACTTATGCCTCCTACCCACCGCCCCCGGCGTCGGGCGGCCGAAGCGGCCGGATAACACCGGTTTACATTCAAAGTCTATGGAGGAGACGCGTGGAGTCACGGGGAACAAGGAAGCGGCGAGATTCGAGTGATCGAAGCGGCGCGACGGCAGCCTGCACACGCACGCGCGCGTCGCCGTCGAGCCGCAGACGTCCCAAATGTTGATCTCTGGCGGCTCGACGCATCCGGCAAACAGTCGGGAGAGCCTCGCTATCTGATTACACAACCACAACGGGACTTTTTTCGGACTTTTTAAACTCACCGGATCCAGCCTCCAGGAATTGGACCCAAACTCCGGTAAGAAACGTGGCATTTTTACAGTTGCTGCTGACAGGCTGCTGTACTCTCCAGTGTAGATCACCCCAAACATAAAAAAAAGTTTTAATCTCATCGAAGACCGTCGGAGGTGCAGTTAAAACAACAACTGAACCCGGAAAACAAGCCAGAGACCCCTCCCTCTGCTACCCCCTAGTGTACGTCATCAGACGGTGTTCAGTGGTTCAGTGGGACCGTGACCAGCGGCAAAAAGGGGACGGCAGGAGCGTTTGCAGTTGTGCGGTGGGTAAGAGGCATTACGAGTATGCATCTCATTTAAAAAAAAATATATATATATTATTTTATTTTTTTATTTTTTATTTTTTTAATAAATGAATACATGTACAGTACTGGACAGTCACCAAGCACTTAGCCTATCCTAACACAGTTTTTAAAGATGAAGGAATGAGTTGAATTGTCTCCCTTTTACATAAAGGGAGCTAGCTCCCTTTATGGGAATGGAGCCTGCAGGGAGGAGGGAGACAATTCAACTGACTCCTTAACTGTGTTAGGATAGGCTAAGTGCTTGGTGACTGTACAGTACTGTACATTTATCTATTTATAAATAAAAAACAATAAAAAAATAAAAATACTGTATATACAGTACTGTATATTTTTAATAAATAAATGTACAGTACTGTACAGTCACCAAGCACTTAGCCTATCCTAACACAGTTTTTAAAGATGAAGGAGTCAGTTGAATTGTCTCCCTCCTCCCTGCAGGCTCCACCAAGGAAAGGGAAAGGGAGACAATTCAACTCATTCCTTCATCTTTAAAAACTGTGTTAGGATAGGCTAAGTGCTTGGTGACTGTCCAGTACTGTACATGTATTCATTTATTTAAAAAAAAAAAAGTAAAAAAAAAAAATATATATATATATTTTTTTTTTTACTATGTGATCCTACTTACGAATTTTTGACATACGAGCGCCCCCTAGGGACGGAACTCGCTCGTAAGTCGGGGACTACCTGTAGTCAAGCCTTGAGGAGACAAAAGCATGGACGAGTTTCTCAGCATCAGAAAAAGTTAGAGATGGACGAAGTCTGGAGATGTTTCGAAGATGAAAGAAGCAGGTTTTAAACAGATGCTTAATGTGATTTTCAAATGTAAGATGAGAGTCCATTTTTATTCCAAGATTTGTAACAGAGGTGGAGAGGGGGATGTCTTGTCCAGAAAAGGAAATTGTTGTTATAGTTGATGTTTGTACCTGGTGAGGGGTGCCAATCAGTATGGCCTCAGTCTTGGAGCAGTTTAATTGAAGAAAGTTCTGATTCATCCATGCCCTTATTTCCTCCAGGCAGGTAGAGAGGGCAGTGAGTGAAGATGGAGATGACAATGGGGAAGATGAGGATGCTCCAGTCCTGATGTAAAGCTGTGTATTCGTTGGCATAACAGTGAAAAGAAATGTTGAACTGATTAATAATTTGACCTAAAGGCAGTATGTAAAGGGAAAACAGCAGGGGCCCCAGAACTGACCCTTGAGGGACACCACAGGAGACACAGACTGTCTGGGAAGTGGCATTCAAGACTAACACATTCCAACCTATTGGAGAGGAAATATTTGAACCAGTCCAGGACAGTGTCACAGAGACCGACCTCCACATGAAGACGGTGGAGGAGGATACTATGGTCCACAGTGTCGAAGGCTGCAGTGAGGTCAAGGAGGACAAGGATGGAGGGAGAACCAGTGTCAGCAGCCATAAGTACATCATTGGTAACTCTCAGCAACGCAGTCTCAGTACTGTAAGCCGCTCTGAATCCAGACTGAAACTTCTCATACAGGAAGTGTTGCTGTAGGTGGTCCTCCAGATGATTTTACACGTCTCTCAATAGCACAGCCAGTTACCTTCATCTTGCGCAGCTCACCAGTGTACCAAGGGGCTGAACGGGAGAAATACAACAGTCTTCTTTTCAAGGGAGCATGTAGGCCCAGAAGCTCTTGGAGAGATTGGTTGTAGTAATCCACAGAGTCATTTGCACATGAATGATTGACAACGGACAGGGCGTGAAGATCAGTGGACAGAACATCAGGTGAAATATTTTTAAAGTCAATGAACTGGA
>JBBPBX010097595.1:0-12833 GCA_038048925.1 Garcialebias charrua
CATTTTGACTTTGAAAACATCTCAACTCTGTGAGTTCAGTCAAAAAACACAAAAACACTTTTGGATGAAAAAACATTTGAGTGTTTCAAAACATGAAAGTAGTTTCTATGTTGAAACATTTCCAGATGTGTTTTTGAACTGTTCCTCTGGATCATTCAAACATCTGTTTATTGTCTGTCTGTCCATCCATCATCTAAAGCCTGAGCTTCACAACCAAACATTTCTGACAAACACTGAACCAAAGGTTCACTTTGAAATGAAGCTTTGAACTATTTAACATCAACTTTCACATTCGTTAACAAAACTTTGTGATTTGATGGAAACATGAGTTTTGGAAACTTTAAAAATAAAAAGATTTAATTACAGTCATAAGATTTTTGATGTCCAAAGAATGATTTAGATTTAAATGTCTTTGTGTTTGACTATAAAATGGACAAAAATGTCTGAGTTGAGCTCAAACTGGTTTCTGTGGAGTTTTGGATCTTTTGAATCCAAATCATTGGATCTGTTGATGTTCACTGATTTACTAAACTCAAACCTCTGATGGATTTCTTGAAATGTGCGCAGGTTTCTGTGAGGAAAACATTGAACATTTACATTTGCAACAGTCGCTGGATGTGCTGAACAAAACGTTGAACTTTGTGAAAAACAAACATTTTATTTCTTGTATGTTTAGAAGTTCAGAGTAAAAACACTCAGCACAAAGTCATGAAGAGCGCTCCAACAAATCAGGAAGTCAAAAACTAAATCCTTCAAGTTTGTTCTCATCTCGATAGTTGATGCATTCCTCATTAAAGGTGCCGTCTGCAGTTTCTGGAATACGCTGGCACTTAGAAAATGTTTGAACAGAGACACATTTCTGGTCCCTCCTCACTCAGAGCATGGAACAGAGAAAAAATAGTTTTTATTCCCTCGTGTGAAGTTGATTTTATTTACAGAGTAAATAACTCCTTTGAAAATATGATGAAGAAGGTTCAAACTCTTGGAAAGCACAAATCCACATGTGGACATTACCTGTGCAAAGATTCGGGTGAGTGAGAGAGTGAATGGTTGTCTCATTTGTCTCCATGTGTCCTTGTGATGGACTGGAGACCAGTCCACGGTGTTCCCCGTCTTTCACACGTTACTGCTGGAGATAGTTCCCCACTCGCCAGAAAAGAGAAGCATGTAAAGAAACTGGATGGATGATATTTAATGCAAGAAAATCTTTCAAAAAGAAACATCAGGAAAACATGGAAAATGTATTTATTTATTACTTTTTCAACCGCCTGCAGGATCCAGATGTTCAGCAGCTGTTGTATCTTGTGGAGAGTCCAGACTACAGACTGGAGACTCTGAGGTCAGTAGAAGGTCGGAGTCGTTCCTGCTGCTTTCAGCAGAATTGGACTAAAGCCAGTTGTTGTCAAAGCAAAGATCCAGTGTTTCCAGTAAACCTGCAGCTTCCCAGTAAGTGTATTTCTGAATGAATGTATGAGAGGAGAACAGGGACTGGTTTCAGGATCAAACACAAAGACAAGAAAAGAAGGAAAGAGCGAGCATCACTTGAAGGAATGCACATCACTCACCAAAATAACATGTGATCATGTCTCACCTGATCTGTTAGAGCTTGGAGGATGTGTTGTGAATGACTGTCAGCTACTACCACACCACATTTTACATCAGTGTCTGTCAAATTCACTGAGTTACAGCTATTTATGTCTAGACTAAATTTCAATAGCTGTGGCAGCCATCTTGATTTGTGTTGACTCCAAAAGTTAATCAGTTAAGGTGAACATTTCAGATTTATTTACGGCAAGTTTAAATAAAGTCCATCCAGTGGTTTATGAAATATTTTGCTAACAGACAATCAGGATTGACTTCCAGCAGTTACTAAGTTTTACCCAAAGATGTTGCACAATGTGTTGTGATTGAAGTTTGTGTTGGTCTCTCTGAAAGACTAATTTATCTCTTCTGCTGCTTCTTCTTCTCTCTACAGATGGAGGTGATGACGTTTGTTCTGGAGAGATGAACATGATGGTGTGTTTGTGGGAGAAGATGAACTGAGTTCTTTGTGTGTTTTAAATTTTGTGAGACAAACCAGAACTGAAAGTTTGACTTCCTGTTTGAACTATCTTCACTGTAATAGATGTTCCTTTACTGCCCTCTGGTGGTCACTGCTGTAATTACATCAAAGTTTTTGAAAATACTGAATAAACTTTTTTTTTCATTCATTCAACCTTTATTTACAGTAGTCAGGTAATCTCATTGAGCCTCGAGGGCTCATTTACAAAAGTGACCTGCTTTTAAATGTTTTACAATGAAAGTCAGCTTCATATTAATATTTGATTGAAAACTTGTGTTTTACTGATGTTTTATAAGCAGAATTTTGCTAATATAATAATATTAAAACTAATTTTAAGATACAATATTTAAGCATTGAAGCAAATAATCCAGGTAAATTAATCTAAAAAGGTTGAATCGGGTCCTCTGGACAGATTCATCTTGTTGAAACATTTTGTCTTTTGTCCAAAAAAACTTATTGTGTCTGAGGAGCTGCAACAAACTCAGGGTGTTTTCACACCTGATAGTCCAGTAGACTTGGTTCTATTGGGTCCAATATTCAGAACATTTGTTTACATTTCAGCTGGTGCTGTTTAAATTCACACTTCACTGAGTCAGTCAAGCCAACCTGTTCCTTTAATTTAAAAACATGAACTTTTGTCTCTTTTTCCTAGATGTTATTATTGTTTTTCTCTTGCATTTGTTGTTGGATGTAACTGGGACCCTGTGTACATAATCTCGTTTTCAACACATGTACTACATGCGGTGCAAATGACAATAAATTCTCTCTGACTCTGACTCTGACTCTTTTTACAAACGTGTCATGAATTATCACTGAATGAATAAAATTGAACAAAACTTTGGCAAAGACACTCTAAAGACACGTGTATGAAAAGAGTTGGACACTTTGTGAATAAACAGTGAAGACAGAGGTTCAGTGTTGTCCTCAGTGTCCCTGATGATGGAGGAGGTTGTGGACTTGTTCAGTGTGATGGTCCCATCAGGCTGCATCAGGCCTCCTGAAGGCCCACAAGCTCACAGCTCTTTTTCCACAGCTTCACCTGCACATCAGAGTCGTAGGAGCTCAGAGGACTGCGTCTTCTCTCCGTTGTACAGGTAACAGCCCCCACCCCCTCCATCTCAGCATCAGCTGCAGCATAGATTGATGTGGAAGCTCCTCTGCTGGAGTCTAGGAAGGACCCACAAGAAGACACGACTCAGCAGGTTCTGATGTCCAGAGTTGATTTAAACAACATGTTCCTGTAGAGCTACTAAAGAAAATACAACCTTATAAAATATAAACAAGAAAAAAATAAAAACTGAAGCAAGACATTATTTACAGAAAATTTACGAAGGAATTTCAAAGAGTGCAAATCCAGCCAGTCCCTAAATTTTAAAATACAGTTAATATGTCTTATTCTTTATTTTTATTACTTAAGCTGTGACAGAGCAAAACTTATGTTTATTGAGTGAAAGTTTTCACAGAGCCACTGTCTGTGTGAGACTTACTTTTTAGTCTGCATATCTACCTGCCTGAAGTGCTGCCCCTCCCAGTTCTGCTCCCACCCATAAAGGTTGGTGTAACCATGGCAACCAATAGGCGTGTTTCCATCAAGGTTTCTAGGTGCGCATTATGAAGCATCGCATCAGAAAAGCTAAATGGAAACGGCATAATTCGAGTTAACTTCCTCTAAGTCGCTCTAAAGTTTATACGCTCGCTTGAGGTAGTTTTTGGGGAGTCGATTCAGAGCTGAGTCGGCTAAACGACAGATGGAAACAGATTAGCCGACTCAGTTCTGCCGCAGCGAACATTCACGTCACGTGACTGATCAGCTGTTTCCGCTCCGGACAACATGTAACATCGCTAAAACTAGTTGGCATGACAGAATAAATACAACTTGCCCGATAGCAACACATACCTGAAATATTCTCTCCATTTTGCCGAGATGTCTGTTTTCAAACGCTACTTCCTGTTTACTGTGGAAGTGCGTAACGCTGACGTCTGACGTATGGCGCTGACGTGTGACGTAATGACGCTGACGTCTGACGTAGAGACGCTTTGCGTGGCATTGCAGATGCGCTTCAAGCCAGTTTAATGGAAACACTTCTGATCCTCATAATTTTAATTTACATTTTAGCGAAATTTTCTAAAATTCGCTCAAAAATCGAATTTAAATTGGATGGAAACATAGCTAATGACTCAACAGAGCGACCTTTTGCACAGAACCTGGAAACTTTTAGACAAAGTGTTAAGTGTTTGGTGCAGCAGTAAAAATGGATAATAATGTAGAGTTAGTAACTCTTATGAATCTGAAATTAAGCTCTTATTTTGAAACAACACTTTGATGTTCTGACAAAAGCTTCTTCCTGCAGTTTTTTATGTTTTATATGACTTTAAATACAGAATTGTGTCGAGCAGCTTACTGAACTCTCCATAACATAACAGATGTGCATAGATGGATGAAGTTCTCCAGGATGGACAGCAGTGATGGAAAATAATGAAAAAGAGCTGCTGGGTAAGATGGTTGTAGCAGTGACTCACTGCAGGTCCAGACAAAGACCACTCACTACCTGATGACTGGCTGTGACCTAGAGAAGACTGGCAGAGGAAAATACTCCCGCTGGCTGGACAAGACTGAACATTCACTTTATTGATGTTATTAAAATCAAAACTTTCTTTTCTTGTTAATTCCACCAAAATCTACAGTTTGACACCACAAAACCACAGGTGAGATTAAACTGTAGGGATGTGAAATTAATCATTTTATATTACGAGTATAAATACAAAAAGTTAATTATTTTAAAAATACATCATATAAAATGTGTGTTCCACTAATAAATATGAAGTTCAAACAGATACAATAAGATTAATATTAGATACAGATGAGGAGTGAGTTTCATTCTGACCAGATTAACAAGTTAACAGCTAATCCAAGATCAGCAAGATTATTCCTGTCATTTCTTAAAACAACTCCAATGTTATAAATCTTGACATTGCTGCCAAACTCACAATATTTGGTTATTTTAGCAGAAATATTGTGATTTTCCTGCAGGAAGTGCCCCCACCTGCAGCAAAATGAAGTAACACACAGTTTCTGCTGTTTGTACAAATACTTTGTGAAAATTGCAAGTTTTTTAAATGGTGTTCTCATTTATTTCCCTGGAGTGGTAATAAAAGTTAAAAACACTCCATCAGCTACAACATCAGGTTTTTGCTCAACATCTGTAAAACTGACTCAGTTGTAGCCATGTTTGTGTTTTCTAATCTCAATTATCAGATTAACTCCTACAGTTAATCTGTTGTACATGTACATTCAGTTACTTTATGACAGTTTCATTAAAATACATTTACTGGTACATGAGATATTTTACTAACAGACACACAGGCTAATATGAGTGCCAGACTTTGGTGGTGGTGGTGGTGCTAAACAGTTCATAGTAACACAGCAGAGGTGTTTGTCCCTTGTTGATTTTCCCTTGTTGAGATTTCAACTTTCTAAGACTTATAACTCAGTTTTGGATTTGATTCCGAAACATTTTACACCGGATGGGAGCAGAGATGTCTTGTCTGTAAATTAGACTAACAAAGTTCCCTGAGTAGCCTCTGTTGTTGTTTGGGAGGTGTTTTTTGTCAATTTACATACAGTTTTGTGTCTTCTACCAGAGACCTCAAGGGAACCCCCTACTGTTAAGGTGTGATCTTTCAATTTACATGTATGTGTTACAAACCCCCTTCTGTTAAGCTGTGATGTGTTGTTTTGTCAATTTAAATAGAATGGGCATGTTATCTCAGGTATGTTGTGGGGTTATTTCAGTTTCCAATTTCATATGTTGGTGCGTGGCATGTCAGCCTGTATAAAACTTCTCGGTCTCACAGCTTCCATTCATTCAGAATTGAAAAAGACTTCTGGACAGAAGTCGAAACGTTTTCTGCAACAAATAAAGTCCAGTTGATCCTGTATTGAACGCCTTTTTTGAGTCCCTTGTTGATGTGAATCTTTAGGCTTGAATCCTCTTTATTTGTCTCTAAGTTGATGGAAGCATCAAAGTGATGCATGTAGAACAGAAACTAAAGGTTCTCACATGTTCTCAGTCTCCAAGAGCAGCTGCACAACCTGAACATGTGCAGCTGCTCTGCTCCCAGTCCTTTGTTGCAAGTCTCAAGAGTTCAAGAGTTTGATTCTCATCATTCCACAACATGACTAAATGATATACCATGATAAATGGTGTCCCTATTGAGTTTGTTGATTCCTATAAATATCTGGGTATCCTGGTCGATTCACATCTCTCTTTTAAACTCCACGTGGAAAACCTAGTAAAGAAACTGAAAGTTAAACTGGGTTTCTTTTTCAGAAACAGATCATGTCTAACACTGAATGTTAGGAAACACCTTGTATCTGTGACTTTCCTTCCCTCCATTGATTACGGTGACATTCTCTACATGAATGCTCCTACAAGCACCCTGCGGATGTTGGATGTGGTCTATCATGGTGCACTAAGATTCATAACTGGCTGTGATTATCGTACCCACCACTGCACCCTGTATTCACTGGTTAACTGGACATCATTAACCTCACGCAGACTCTTCCACTGGTACATTTTCATCTTTAAATCACTTCTTGGTCTGCTGCCCTCATACATCTCCTCCTACATGTCTTTGCGTGAGTGCAGCTACAGTGTGCGCTCTCAGGACATGATTACCTGCAGTGTTCCATCAGTGAGGACTGAACTTGGAAAAAGGGCCTTCTCCTACTCCGCTCCTGCTTCATGGAATATCTTACAAAAAGATCTGAAGCTCTCGACCTTGACTTCTCTAAATGGTTTTCAGAATCTGTTGGAATCCTGGCAAAAACCAATGCAGATTTGTTCCTGTCTTTGATTTTATACGTCTACCTTATAATGTTTTGCTAGTTTTTTGATACTTTGTTAAAAAAAAAAAAAACTTTCTTTTGTTTTTTTCTCTCTTTTGTTTTCTATTGTTTATTGTTTGTTTGTTTATTGTTTATTGTTTAAGGAAATTCTACCACTGCTGTTCATTGTTCTTTAGTTTTAGCAGGTCGCTTTCGTAAATGAGCCCATGAGGTTCAAAAGATTTACCTGACTAAATAAAGGTTGAATGAATGAATGAATGACATGCATGAGGAGGAACCAAACAGTTCCTGAGCTCCACTTATGTCAGCATTTAAGAAGTAAAGAAGAAAATAAAACTTTATAACTTGATAAGAAAGTTCACTCAATAATCCAGGTATCAAATCTGATAAGTCTCAATCTGGTCATCTGGACAGTTTCTTTTAGTCGAAATGTTTCACCCTCAGTCCAGAGGGCTTCCTCAGTCAGAGTTACAGCACACTTTGATACCTGGATTATTGAGTATGAACTTTCTTGTTTTGAATCACTTTGGCTGTGGCTGCCTGCCTGGGAGGAGTCGTCGAGGGACAGGACGGCCCCCAGAAACCATCTTGGCTCCAGCAAACTGGTTGGTCCACATAAGTTGTTTACAGCTTGGTGGGGGAAGATCAGTGTGCTGGAACTCTGACTGAGGAAACCCTCTGGACTGAGGGTGAAACGTTTCGACTAAAAGAAACTGTCCAGATGACCAGATTGAGACTTATCAGATTTATAACTTGATGTTGATTTATTTTCTCACACTTCACCTGCTTCTCTTTACTGCTTACTTAATTACTTAAAACAATTAAATAGAACTTTTACGATAATAGCGCTGTCAGAGACATGGCTTAATGATGATAACACAAGTAATATTCACATCGAGGGGTATGAATTATATGAACAGAAATAATAAAAGAGGTGGTGGTGTCGCACTATTTGTCAATAATGAAATAAAATGTAAATTAAATAATGAAATGTCAATAATAGTTGATAATATTATGGAAATGATAACAATAGAAATTATAAACAAAAACGATAAAAACATAATAATAAGTTGTGTATATAGATCACCAGGAGCAAATATAGAAATATTCACTGATAAAATCTTGGAACTAATGGAGAAGAGTTTTAATAAAAATATTTTTTTGTGTGGAGACTTTAACATTGATATGGGAAATAAAACAGATTCAAATAACATAAGCACATTTATAAACTCAATGTACAGTTTAAATATGTATCCATTGATATCAAAGCCAACAAGAATTACAACTCATAGTGCCACAATAATTGATAATATTTTCACAAATATAACAAATGGGGATGTGATAGGTGGTATCTTAACGACCGACTTAAGTGATCATTTACCAGTTTTCACAATCTTTAAAAATGATCAAAATATCACAAAAGCAGTCACAACGAAGAAAAAAATCATAAACACATCAAAAAAAGTTTTGGAAAAATTGAAAGAGGATCTGGATAAACAAGACTGGAATGATGTGTATGTTGATGATGCGAACAGAGCATATGATGAGTTTATGAATATCTTGGAAACCCTGTATGTAAAGAATTGTGTGCAAACAAATTACACAAAGAGAAATACGAATGATCAACCATGGATGACAAAAGGGTTAAGAAATGCATGTAAAAAAAAGAATTATTTGTATTCATGTTTCTTGAAATTACGAAGTCAGAGCGCAGAAGAAAAATATAAAAAGTATAAAAATAAATTAGTAGGGATTATAAGGAAACATAAGAAAGAATATTATAGTAAATTATTAGATAAAACTAATGGTGATATGAAAGCAACATGGCGAGTAATGAATGGTGTACTGAAGAATCATAAAGCAAAAACTGGTATTTCAAAATATTTTGTAAAAGACAACGATGAAGTTCATGATGAAAATGAAATTGTAAATGGATTTAATCAATATTTCGTGAATGTTGGATCAAGCCTTGCAGCTAAGATACCAAAAGTAGATAAAAATATGATCCACTCAATTACAGGTTGTGCAAATAGTATTTTCCTAAATGGAACTAACAAAGAGGAAATAATGAATGTAGTAAAACATCTTACAGACAAGAGATCGAAAGACTGGGTGGACATGGATATGATGTTTGTAAAGGACATAATGAGCCATGTTATTGAGCCGTTCACATACATATGTAACTTATCATTTTCAACAGGAATTTTTCCAGATAATATGAAAGTAGCTAAGGTCGTTCCTCTTTTTAAAAATGGTGATAAATGTGTATTCAACAATTATAGACCTATATCCTTGTTACCACAGTTTTCAAAAATTCTTGAAAAACTATTTGTAAACAGACTAGACCAATTTATAGATAAACAAAATATTCTAAGCAACAGTCAGTATGGGTTTAGATCAAAAAACTCTACATCAATGGCTCTCATGGAATTAATGGAACAAATAACTACTGCTGTCGATCAAAAACAACATTGTATCAGTATCTTTGTTGATTTAAAAAAAGCATTCGATACTATTGATCACACCATTCTCCTTGAAAAACTGAACAAATATGGTATTAGAGGACCAGCATTACAGTGGGTATCTAGCTACTTAAAAAATAGGAAACAATTTGTACAAATAAATGATGTAAGATCTGACCTCTGTAATATCACATGTGGAGTTCCCCAAGGCTCTGTACTTGGACCAAAGCTTTTTATTTTATATGTGAATGACTTGGTAAATGTGTCAGGACTCCTTAAATGTGTACTTTTCGCTGATGATACCACTTTTTTCTGTTCAGGTGAAGATATAGAACAAATGTTAGAATTGATAAAGACAGAATTTGTCAAGATACAAACTTGGTTTAAAATAAATAAATTATCATTAAATCTAGAAAAAACTAATTACATGATATTCGGTAATAAAAAGAAAACTGTTGATGTTCCACTCAAAATTGAGGATGTTGAGATTTGTAGAGTGAATGAGGTGAAGTTTTTGGGTGTTATCATTGATGACAAACTGACATGGAAACAACACATAAATTCTGTAAGAATAAAAATAGCTAGATCGATAGCAGTACTGTACAAAGTCAGAGACCTATTAAATGATAAAGCTCTGTATTTGTTGTATAACACAATCATTGTTCCACACTTAATCTATTGTATTGATGTTTGGGGGAAAGCGTGTAAAACAATCACAAAGCCTATTTTTGTATTACAGAAAAGAGCTGTAAGAATTATCACTAGAAAGCATTACCGTCATCCATCAAGTACATTATTTTATCAACTAAAATTATTGAAGTTCCATGATTTGGTAGACTATAATATTTTATCAGTTATGTATAGAGCTCAAAATAATGCATTACCTTTAAATATCCAAATGCACTTTGTTAAAAGACAAAGTTGTTATAATCTTAAGGGAACAGAGTTGTTTGTAAAACCACAATTCAGAACCAGTTTGAAGGGACGTTCTACCTCAATCCAGGGAATTAGATTATGGAATGGCTTGGAGAATGTAGTTAAAAATGCCAAGTCAATGTTTACATTTAAAAAAATGATCAAAACAAATGTGTTAAAAAAATATATGTGAAATAACGTAATGTGTATTGTATTAGTTAGAAAATTAGAAAGAGTTAGTCATTTTGTACTGTTAGTTAGAAAATTAAAAAGAGTTAGTAATTTTGTACTGTTGGTTGAAGAATATTATTGTTTAACCTGACTGTTGGAAAAAGTTGGTTGAAGATTATTATTGTTTACATGGTTTGACTACTGTTGTTTAATCTGATTGTTGGAGATAAGGGGCAGATATAATAAGATTTATTCTTCTTTCTGCCACCTTTCATTTTTTTACATTTTGTACACTATCATTATGAGATTGCCTTGTATTGTTTCTTTTGTAAAAAAATGAACAAATTTAATAAACATAAACATAAACATACTGCTGCCAGAAAGGAGAATGATGAAGTGATGTTAAACACTAAAGCATTCATGGAAAAAGAACATTACTGATGTATGGCAGAATCAATTCACGCAGCTCACATGAACAGTTGTGGAGATATTTGCATGTGCAGGAACGGAGAGATGACAACGCCTGCATGGAAACACATCATTGCTACAACAGCTAACACAGACAGGAGCACAGAGTCTGATGTTTCTTTACATTATTCACAGTCACTATTAAAGAAAGATGAAGAAGAGTCACATCTTGTAGAAACAAAGATTTTGAAAGACTTCTTCCTCTTTGTTGTCACTTCCTGTTTCACTCCGGCCATGCCATGGAACTAATTCATGGATATTATGCAGAATTTATTCTATATTAACATGTTCTTCCTCTTTTTGTGTTCGTGCATGTCACAGGCATTTGAAGGTCCAGTTTCTTAGGTCCACCTGTAGAATCCAGTCCAACAGTGGTGCTGCTGGGAGGTGGACTGGTCTCCAGTTTGAATTAAATTCACAGTTTGAGCTCAAAGCTCACACAGAAGAAGTGTATTCTAGTCAGAGGGTTTCTAACATTCAGAGCCTCGTGTGTGTAAAGTGTTGTCTTAGTAGCAGAAAGCCTCTGGTCCTGCTCCAGTGGGCCGTCCAGAACAAACACCAGTGGATGGAGACACGTCCAACACTGTGGACAGAGTGGACGTCAGAAAGTGTGTGGAGGTTTGAAAGCAGAGCTGTTGTGTTGCTCTGGATCAAAAGCTTCAGCTCCAGCTGCTCTGTTCAAATGGAAACACTAAATGCTTCATTTGATCATTTCTCTGTCCACTTCTTCATTTTCAGCCTGTTCTCTGCTTCACTCTTGTTGCTCTATTTGCAGCCTCTTCAGTGGATTCTTGCTGCGGTCATGTGATCACTGTGCAGGATCAATCACCTCCAGGATCATTGGTTCAACAAGTCAGTAGAGATGATAGAAGAACCAGCAGATGTTCAGTGGAAACGTTTCACCTGCTGTCACAATGTGTTTCTATTAGAACCTTCAAGTGGACGCATTAGAGCAGACAGGAGAAAGAAAACATGTCTCCTGTTTCTGCAGATGTTCAGCACACAAACATCTGGCTGCACACTCCCAAACCTTGGTTCTGGTGAGTTCTGTTCACAGAACCTGCTCCGTATCTCAGCTCCAAACATTCCACTAACACCCCTCACAACACCAAGAAGAGGTCAGAGGTCAGGGAAGAAGACATCCAGGAAGATGTTCCTTTGAACTCATCAACATCTGGCTCACAAGAAGCCCACATGGTTCATCAACATCTGGCTCACAAGAAGCCCACATGGTTCATCAACATCTGGCTCACAAGAAGCCCACATGGTTCATCAACATCTGGCTCACAAGAAGCCCACATGGTTCATCAACATCTGGCTCACAAGAAGCCCACATGGTTCATCAACATCTGGCTCACAAGAAGCCCACATGGTTCATCAACATCTGGCTCACAAGAAGCCCACATGGTTCATCAACATCTGGCTCACAAGAAGCCCACATGGTTCATCAACATCTGGCTCACAAGAAGCCCACATGGTTCATCAACATCTGGCTCACAAGAAGCCCACATGGTTCATCAACATCTGGCTCACAAGAAGCCCACATGGTTCATCAACATCTGGCTCACAAGAAGCCCACATGGTTCATCAACATCTGGCTCACAAGAAGCCCACATGGTTCATCAACATCTGGCTCACAAGAAGCCCACATGGTTCAACATCTGGCTCACAAGAAGCCCACATGAAGTCCAACATCTGGCTCACAAGAAGCCCACATGAAGTCCAACATCTGGCTCACAAGAAGCCCACATGAAGTCCAGCAGCTTTTGGACCAAATCAGCTGTTTTCTATCAGAACCCTTCCTTCCTTCCTTCCTTCCTTCCTTCCTTCCTTCCTTCCTTCCTTCCTTCCTTCCTTCCTTCCTTCCTTCCTTCCTTCCTTCCTTCCTTCCTTCCTTCCTTCCTTC
>JBBPBX010097596.1:0-12832 GCA_038048925.1 Garcialebias charrua
AAAGTCGATTACCGTATTTTCCACTGTATAGGTCGCACCCATTTTTAAGATAACTTTATTATCTTTTTATTTTTTTTTTGGCTTTCTTTTTCTTTGAGGCATGCGACCTGTACACCGGAAAGTGCTGCATACACGCAAACAAAGGCAACAGGGAAAGATTATTTATTTTCATATATTGTTTTGTGGGTTGTTGGATGCAGAGGGCTGGCTGGAGCCTGCACATGCAGCTGTCACACGGCCGGTCTCCCCCACTGATTTGCTGCGGTTCCTGCAGATGGGGCTCCCCTCCTCCCTTCCCTCCCCTCCTCCCCCCCGCCGCAGATGGCCTCTGGAGGTTCTGGTCCAGAGCTGCTGTTTCTTCCGTTGGTTTTGTTCGGTTCTGCTGTTGAAGAGACTCCGGAGTGCAGTTGTTGGTTGGTTGACGGTTGACAGTTTGCCCTTTAGACAGATTTTTTTTTTTTCATTTTTATTCTCATTTATTGCATTTGTGAGTGTAAAAGCCAGGGAGACAGGAACCTGGTCTGGGGATGTGCCCGAAGCAGTTTCGCAGATGCAAGCTGCTGGCTGGACCTCAGATTTATGGCTTCTAACAAGATAACACTCTCCTGTTGGTGCCTGACACGAAGGCAAGGAGACATCTCCTCCCCTCCTCCCTCACCCCCTCCTCTAAGTGCCTGTGAACCTGCATGGCACAGAGGCCTCTTTCATCCATAAATCTGAGTGAGTTGTCACTTGGTTCTGGTTCTGGACCTGCTAGGGAGGTCCGGCTCACGGGGTTCCGGCTGATAACGGGGAGTTTTACAACTTAATCAGCTCAGGCTAGGGCTGTAAAAGTTACTTTGGTGCTGCTATGGAGGACACTCCAGAGTAAAAGACTTAGTTAGTTTGTCAGATTTTTATTTTTTGTTGCTGTGACTTTTGTTTTAAACACGCTGACCTATGCAGTACTGTATTTTTTGCAGATATGTGCTTTTCACTCTCAGTGTTAAAGGCACATTTCTGATTTTTATAGGTGAGGTTCCCGTGAACATGTTGCCTAAAGGAGTACATGCAGGGTTAATCTCACGCCATTAATTGTTACGTTTCCAGTTCTCATCACTTCAGCCTGGTGGGGTGCAGGTCATGTTTAATGACATATGAACAAGGCCTGTGTAATAGTGGTTTGGAGGACTTTAGTGGTTTATTATTTGTTTTATTTGTTTTTTATATATATGTGTATTTCTTTCCTCTTGAGTGGACTGACCTTGTTTGTTCTGCAGGACGTGTTTGGCCTTCTGACCTGCTCGACAGAGTCTGGAAGGGAGTCTTCACACAGCTGACATACTGCAGGGGGTGACTTTATTTAGGTGTTTTCTGAGGATTTCAGCTTGACATCTAATCAGTGAACGTTGCAGGTGTTTCATGACGACGTTTGGTTAGCAGTTAATTCTTTCTGTTTGGTGGTGGATTTCACTTATACACAGATATGCAGTTCTCAATTTACAATTTTATTCCTCACCCTACAACATTACTCGTTTGCATACACCTAGGTTTCCTCAACCATAGCATGGAGTGGTTGCATCATGACTCTCTAGTGTTGAACACCATTCTTGGACAGATCACATGTTGTGCTGTCATTGAAGCTAGGTTTTGCTAACAACTCCTGTTGGCACCTGCACTGGACTGCACTGAACTGTCGAATTGCGTTGTGTTCGGCTGAGCTGCACGCTGACACCACCTGCACTGAACTGAAAATGCACTGAACTGCCGACATGCATCATGTTCAGCTAAAGCCGCAAGCTGTCATGACTCGTGCCTGAACTGTTACATGGAGTTTTACGTTTGCACCAGTTTCACCTCAAGTCTATGAACTGTGGTCTGCACCCACTGCTGAACTCTTGACATCTCCTATGGGGGCTGGAGAACTCATGACAAGTGAAAGTCAAGCTGGAAACGTCACTACCAAACTTTGCAGCCTGGCTGATGTGTCAGCTGACCATGTGATCTTCAGGTGGTGGTTCGATAACTACAGTTTTTCATGATCAGTATTCTTTGCTATGGTAGAACCTCACGCACACTCATTATTCATACATACATGTACAGATCTCACTGACACGTGACCTGCATGGCCGCACACGTTTTTGTTTTATCCTTCATGTACTCGCGTTAGAGCAGTACAGTTTGGTTCTATTTTCTCCATCATGTTCGGTATGGGCACCTGTTGCGTTCCTTTTTGGATGGGTGTTTGTCTTTTTCTTTTCTTTTTCCTCACCTTTTTGACAGGCATAGGTAGAGAGTTTGCTGGCATGATGCAGAGAAGGAAGGTAAATGTTTTCTTTGTCCTAGAGACCGAGTGGAAGGGCAGCAAGACTCACGGTGTTGGAGCAGGATTAAAGCTCTCTTACTTTGGTGTGGATAGCGGAGGAGATGGAGTAGAGGTTGTGTTGAAGGAGGTGTTGACATAGGATGTAGTGGTGGTGTAACATGTGTCAAATGGGGTGATGTATCTTATGGTTGAAGTATTACGTCTGATGCTAGGTTGTTGGGTTCGGATGTTTTGAGTTTTTATTTTTTCTTTCTTGTAGTATTTCCACCTGCAGTACAGATGACGTTTGTGTTATGAGCTTCCATTATTTTCTTTGTAACAGGATGTTTTTTGTTTACCTCCTGTTTCAAAAAGGGGATGACGAATAACAAACATACTGTATAGTTAAACACACCATTTCAAATAACTAATTAGATCAACGTTTTAACTCTTCATACAGTGATGAGAGCTGGAAACAGTTATACATTTGATAAAGTTATAGAATATCATTTTAATAAGTGCCTAAAAACAGGTTGGATCTGAATGTTTGGGGTAATTTATACAGATTTAGTGCTGACTTTCTCTTATTTTTCATTTACAGGTCAAATCTGGACTGCTGATGATCTGTCAGCCCTGTGACAGAACGTGTAAGATAAAATTGTGAATAATTTATATTTGAAAAGGGGAAATGCACTTTACAATCACATTTCCACAGCTGTGATGGACAAGCAGAGGAACCTTACCATAACTGGGTTTACATTCCTCCCCTTTTCAGCAGATTAATTAATGTTGAATGAATGCTTAATGTTGCAGTGTAACCAATGAAGGGAAAATCTATTTCCCTGCACCATTTTTTATTTATCTTACAGGTTAACAGGTGGAACATGCAGCAGAGCAGAACTAATCACATTAACTAACAAACTAACCAACTAATCACTAATATATGCCAAGGTTTTCTCATTATTTGTTGAAACCTCTCAATTGTTGTTTACACCATATGTTGAAAGGATACATATGGTTATTCTTATGCCTGTGAAGAATGACTGTGAGTTTGATCCAGGAGGTCCAGAAAGGATTGAAGGTTGTTGAGATGAATGAGTCAGACAGAATGTGAATGTTACAGACAGATTAATGTGACTATATATATATGTTTGTGCCTGGTGAATGTGCAGTACTAGTTGTGTGTTGATAGATTTTTGAGAAAGGTGTACAGGGTTTTCACTATTTTTCTATAGATATAATTTAGTTTTATCAATTTTGATTCTTATTTGAACGATAATTAGAAATGTTTTAGAGGATACATTTTAGCTGCACCTTTGTTAAGAGTAGCCTAGCGGTGAATTTTACTGATAGGAATTGTTTGTGGTAGAACATTCTGGTACAGAGAATAATATATATATATATATAGGAATTGGATGTGAATAAGATAATTGAGTTTGACAGGTTATGGAAGGATTTTTGTGTTTTCTGTTCTGATTAGATTAATCATAGATTTAGTGTTAATTTTCTGATTGTGGTCTTAGCCCTTATCACAGACATCTCTGAATAAGAGCAGTTGAGCTTTTCTCAGATATTGGATTAGTAACAGAGTAGTGTAGGGCTTTTCTCCTCACAGGTGTCTATGATGAAGAAGATGAAGAGGCCTGACAACAGTTCATATTCTTTGCTAAGGTTAACACATACCAGAAATGGAGCAGAGTATATGCAATGTTTTGAAGTTTGTTAAGAGTTGATAAATCAATTTTTGGGAATTTTAAGGTTTTTTGAGAAAATATTGAATTTATAAAGTCAAATTAAAGTCCAGTTGTTTTTTATTGAACGCCTTTTTAAAGGTATTGAATTGAGGGGCCAAAGGGGTCGGGTGCATTGTGGAATGGGTGGTGGCCGAGGGCGGGGACCCTGGCGGTCTGATCCTCGGCTACAGAAGCTGGCCATTGGGACATGGAATGTCACCTCTCTGGTGGGGAAGGAGCCTGAGCTAGTGTGTGAGGTTGAGAGGTTCCGGCTAGAAATAGTCGGACTCACCTCAACGCATGGCTCTGGCTCTGGAACCAGTTTCCTTGAGAGGGGTTGGACACTCTTCCACTCTGGAGTTGCCCCTGGTGAGAGGCGCCGAGCAGGAGTGGGCATACTTGTTGCCCCCCATCTTGGTGCCTGTACGTTGGGGTTCACCCCGGTGAACGAGAGGGTAGCCTCCCTTCGCCTACGTGTGGGGGGACGGGCTCTGACTGTTGTTTGTGCCTATGCGCCGAACGGCAGCGCAGATTACCCACCCTTTTTGGAGTCCTTGGAGGGGGTATTGGAGGGTGCGCCTCCTGGGGACTCCCTTGTTCTGCTGGGGGACTTCAACGCTCACGTGGGCAATGACAGTGAGACCTGGAGGGGTGTGGTTGGGAGGAACGGCCCCCCTGATCTGAACCCGAGTGGTGTTCTGTTGTTGGACTTCTGTGCTCGTCATGGATTGTCCATAACGAACACCATGTTCAGGCATAAGGGTGTCCATATGTGCTCTTGGCACCAGGACACCCTAGGTCGTAGTTCAATGATCGACTTTGTTGTCGTCTCATCTGATCTGCGGCCGCATGTCCTGGACACTCGGGTGAAGAGAGGGGCGGAGCTGTCAACTGACCACTACCTGGTGGTGAGTTGGCTCCGATGGTGGGGGAGGATGCCGGTCAGACCTGGCAGACCCAAACGTATTGTGAGGGTCTGCTGGGAACGTCTGGCAGAGTCTCCCGTAAGACGGAGCTTTAACTCCCACCTCCGGGAGAGCTTTGAACACGTTCCGAGGGAGGCGGGGGACATTGAGCCCGAGTGGGCCATGTTTCGCGCCTCTATTGTCGAGGCAGCTTATCGGAGTTGTGGCCGCAAGGTTGTTGGTGCCTGTCGTGGTGGCAACCCTCGAACCCGGTGGTGGACACCGGCGGTGAGGGATGCTGTCAAGCTGAAGAAGGAGTCCTATTGGGCCTTTTTGGCCTGTGGGACCCCGGAAGCAGCAGATAGGTACCGGCAGTCCAAGCGGCATGCGGCTCGGGTGGTTGCTGAGGCAAAAACTCGGGCGTGGGAGGAGTTCGGAGAGGCCATGGAGAATGACTTCCGTACGGCTTCGAGGCGATTCTGGTCCACCATCCGGCGTCTCAGGGGGGGAAAGCGGTACGCGACCAACACCATTTATGGTGGGGATGGCGTGCTGTTGACCTCAACTCGGGATGTTGTGAGTCGGTGGGCGGAATACTTCGAAGACCTCCTCAATCCTACTGGCACGTCTTCCACTGAGGAAGCGGAGCCTGGGGACTTTGGATCGGGCTCTCCAATCTCTGGTGCGGAGGTCGCCGAGGTGGTTAAAAAGCTCCGCGGTGGCAAGGCTCCGGGGGTGGATGAGATTCGTCCTGAGTTCCTTAGGGCTCTGGATGTTGTGGGGTTGTGTTGGCTTACGCGACTCTGCAATATCGCGTGGACATCGGGGGCAGTTCCCTTGGATTGGCAGACTGGGGTGGTGGTTCCCCTATTCAAAAAGGGGGACCGTAGGGTGTGTTCCAACTATAGAGGGATCACACTCTTAAGCCTCCCTGGTAAGGTCTATTCAGGGGTTCTGGAGAGGAGGGTCCGTCGGATAGTCGAACCTCGGATTCAGGAGGAGCAGTGTGGTTTTCGTCCTGGTCGTGGAACACTAGACCAGCTCTACACCCTCAACAGGGTCCTGGAGGGTGCGTGGGAGTTTGCCCAACCAGTTTACATGTGCTTTGTAGACTTGGAAAAGGCATTCGACCGCGTCCCTCGGGGGGTTCTGTGGCGGGTACTCCGGGAGTATGGGGTACCAGGCCCATTGATATGGGCTGTTAGGTCCCTGTACGACCGGTGTCAGAGCTTGGTCCGCATTGCCGGCAGTAAGTCAGGCTCGTTTCCGGTGAGAGTTGGACTCCGCCAAGGTTGCCCTTTGTCACCGATTCTGTTTATAACTTTTATGGACAGAATTTCTAGGCGCAGCCAAGGTGTTGAGAGGATCCGTTTTGGTGGCCTTAGAATCGCTTCTCTGTTTTTTGCAGATGATGTGGTCCTATTGGCTTCATCAGCTCGTGATCTACAGCTTTCACTGGAGCGGTTTGCAGCTGAATGCGATGCGGCCGGGATGAGGATCAGTTCCTCCAAATCCGAGGCCATGGTCTTGAGCCGGAAAAGGGTAGCGTGCCCTCTCCGGGTCGGGGAGGAGGTCCTGCCCCAAGTGGAGGAGTTTAAGTATCTCGGGATCTTGTTCACGAATGAGGGAAAACTGGAGCGTGAGATCGATAGGCGGATAGGTGCAGCGTCCGCAGTGAAGCGGGCGCTGTACCGGTCTGTCGTGGTGAAGAGAGAGCTGAGTCAAAAGGCAAAGCTCTCAATTTACCGATCGATCTACGTTCCCACCCTCATCTATGGTCATGAGCTTTGGGTTATGACCGAAAGAACAAGATCTCGGATACAAGCGGCTGAAATGAGTTTTCTCCGCAGGGTGGCTGGACTCTCCCTTAGAGATAGGGTGAGAAGCTCAGTCATCCGGGAGGGACTCGGAGTAGAGCCGCTGCTTCTCCACATCGAGAGGAGCCAGTTGAGGTGGCTCGGGCATCTGGTTAGGATGCCTCCTGGACGCCTCCCTGGTGAGGTGTTCCGGGCATGTCCCACCGGGAGGAGACCCAGAGGAAGACCCAGGACACGCTGGAGGGACTATGTTTCTCGGCTGGCCTGGGAACGCCTTGGGATTCCCCCAGAGGAGCTGCTCCAAGTGGCTGGGGAGAGGGAAGTCTGGGCCTCCCTACTTAGGCTGCTACCCCCGCGACCCGACCCCGGATAAGCGGAAGAAAATGGATGGATGGATGGATGAATTTAACTTCATTATTCCTGCATATACCCTGTAGAGGCGTGTTTGTTGATAGGAGGGACAGTCCGCTCGGTTCTTTCTTGTTTTTATTTTTATTTGTTCGTCTTTGCATCTATTTTTGTCTTGTTTGTTTTTGTCTGTTTTATTCTTGTTCATTGTTTTTGTTTGTTTTGTCTTGTTTCTATTTGTTTGTTACATTTGTTTTATTCTTTGTTTTTGTCTGTTTTATTTTTTGTTTGTTTGTTCTGATCTTATTCTGTTTAGTTTTTATTACCATTTATATTGATGCTTATTTTATATGAGGGTTTTATATTCTGGGTGGGTAACTTAGATGTAATATTGCTGTGGGTGGGAATGTTAGAGATTTCCAATGTGTATCAAGTTTTTAATTGCATTCTCACATAGAACATATAGGATTTTGTTGACATGATGTTTGTCATGTCAAAAGGGGAATTGAAATATATTTCTATCAGTATTACATTACACCCATTATGTTCCATTATTTGTATTCACTTAATTCTGCCTTATAATGTGAAATGTGACACAAGGCAGAACGTTTTTCTCTCGGGCTTTGTTTTCACTAGGGAACAGTTACACGCCTGCACATACACAGACATAACACTGGATGATTGACATACAGAGCTGATAGTTTGTTGACAGAAAGGAGGGTCACGTGGTAGTGTAGGTGGTTCCAGGGCAGTCCCGAAGCAGTCCAAGGCGGTTTCAGGATCCAGGAGGCGGTGACGACATCCAGGGTTTTATAACCGTGGCCCTGCCTTTGAAGGTGTGTGTGTTGGACTGTGCTGGAGTCAGGTCTGTTGGTTGCTGTAAGGTTTATTCTTATATGTACAATAAACCTACATAAAATTTGCACATTCGTTTCAGAGCTTCCTTCAACCTTTTGAATTCGTAACATTACTGAGGGGTCGACGACACCGGGCTCAGAAAGAACCAGGAAGAAATGGGAGAACCACCACTGAACATTAGAAGAGAACAATTAGCGTTAACCTACTGGGCTAATCTGAAAGGACACGAACAAAACCATCCAACACAAGAAGTATTGAAACCATGCTGGGAAAAAGAAAAGAAATGCATAAAAAGCTTTGGTTGGACCATAAATCAAAAATCTACAGAAATTCAAGTGGATGATCTTAATGTCAGCCCAACAGTTCCACTTTCAAACATACATCCATGGTTATTCACAGACCCAACAGTGGACTTAAAAATATTAGAACAAACTAGAAATGGAGTAAACTTCAACACAGTTATTGAACACATCGATCAATATTACGGATATGTAAAAATATATACAGACGCTTCAAAGAATACAGCAGAGCAATTAGGGGCAGCATTCATTGTACCAGAGTTTGGAGTTAAAGTAGGGAAGAGATTAAACAACAAATTATCAGTATACACAGGAGAACTGACCGCAATATTATTGGCAGTTTATTGGATAGAAGATAATCGACCACTCAGATCAGTCATATGCTAGATTCCAGTTCATCAGTAATTAGTATAAAAAACAGTTGTTCAGAAAGCAGACCAGACATATTGACAGAAATACAGCAGACACTATTCAGAATTAACATGATGGGATTAACAGTTGCATTTTTGTGGATTCCAGCACACATAGGGATAAGAGGTAATGAAATGGCAGATAAAGTTGCAAAGGAGGCTACCAAAGCCAATTCAGTGGAAATGGATGTAAAATTCAGTCGGGCAGAAGTAAAATGTATCACAAAGCAGAGAATGAAGGAAAAATGGCAAAAGAAATGGGAAGAAGAAAGAAAAGGTCGATGGTTCTACAGCATTCAACGTAAAGCTGGAGAAATGCTGATCGAGTGCTGAAAGACACAGAAGGGAAGAAACTGTCATCTCAAGACTCAGATGTGGACACACAGGATTGAACAGGACACTATTCATCATAGGGAAACATAACACGGGTAAATGTGACTACTGTGGAGAGGATGAGACCATTCAGCATGTGCTAATGATCTGCCATCAGTACCATCATGAAAGAAGACATATGATTCATATAGACTCAATGCAATAATACGACCCTGTAGAGTTGCTACAACAAAACTCAAGTTCTGCAAGCACCAACATTTTGTTGAAATACTTGAAAAGGACTCATTTGTTCAACAGAATCTGAGCAATGTTTATTTATTCATGGAGAGTTTTTATTTATTTATATTTTTGAGTGCTATTCCAGTTCATATCCTAAACAGCAGATGGCGGTAATGCTTCAAACTCATGTAAGCCAACCGCCAAAGAAAACTCAACAAGAAGAAGAAAGAACCAGGAGGGAGAGCGCACATCAACAGTAGAAACAAGGGGAGGTGACGAGCTACTAAAACAAAGCAGCGCTTGTTCCAAGAAGCACCTGAGCTGCCTCCATAATTCGGGCGACATCAATAGAAACGCACATCGCAAGGTATCATTCTGTATGTGAGAGCGGTGGATTTACAACAGGGAGGATGTGTTGCTGTGTAGCTCTCATCGAGCTGAACTGGGGTTTGGGTGAAGCTGGCCTGCTTCTTCTTAGGGCTGGCTTTCAGGCCTGGCTAGAGCTAGGTGAAATTAGCTAACTAACGTAGTCTGCGTTATATTATAATTATCCACACGCTTTGCTTACCTTAAAGATACTACATTGGTTTTATGTTGGTGAGCTGTAGAGGCCCTCCGTGGTCTTTGTGAAGCTAACTTGCTTCTTGTCTTGAACCACTTTGGACATGTCTGCCTGCCTGGGAGGAGTCGACGAGGGACACACCCCCAGAAACCATCTTGGCTACAGCAAACTGGTTGGTCCACATAAGTTGCTTACTTGGTGGGTTAACTTCAGTGTGCTTTGGACTACTCTGACTGAGGAAGCCCTCTGGAGTGAGGGTGAAACGTTTCTGCTAAAAAGAAACTGTCCAGATGAACTGATTGAGAATGAGCGTATTTGATACCTGGACTATTGAGAATTAACTTTCTTGCCTAACTTGCTTAGCATAGCGTTGTTAGTGGACGAATTAAAAGGTTATAGGCCACGTTAGAATCCGAGCAGGTAAGTGTAGAAAATAAGATTTATTTTGGGTCTGTGATAATTTTTACTGCATTTAAGGGACATTTTGGCAGCATTGCACTAAGTCTGAAGGTATGGACAAGTTGGATGATGGGCGGTGCTCACTGTCAGATTCGTGCTGGCTCACTGTTTTTAGCTAGTTCCTGTCAAATGAGCAGGCGGAACATGTAAACGGTGAGAGAAGCTGTAGATATTTGTGCTGTAAATTAATAACTGCCATGGTGGACAGAAGAGTCTGGACTGGAGGATGTGTTAATTTCTGACACCTTCTCATCTGTTTTGGGAAAGTAATCCACTTTAGGCCACACTGACTGAGCCAACTGAGAGAGAGTTTGTTTAACAACAAATCCTGTGGTGTGGTCCACGAGATTTTAAAACTTCACTTACCAGTTATTGCAAAATGGCGTTTGTTTTTGTTTGCTCCTGTTTTTAATTAATGTATGTAAGAAAGTAAAACCTTAGACCTGAGAATGAAACATTTGGGTATGAAATGTAACAGTAATAGCAGCAGCATAAAATGAGACGAGATGTGGGAAAACGTTTTTTTTAAGAAGTTGACATAAACCTTTACGTTGCTTAATTTTATCCATCCTACTACAGTTGAACAGCACTGACCTCATTGTGGATTAGCAGCAGATTGTGAACCTACAATATGTGTTGTTTTTACAAACCGGATTCCCAAAAAGTTGGGACACTAAACAAATTGTGAATAAAAACTGAATGCAATGATGTGGAGGTGGCAAATGTCAATATTTTATTCGTAATAGAACATGGATGACAGATCAAAAGTTCAATCTGAGTAAATGTAACATTTTAAAGGAAAAATATGTTGATTCAAAATTTCACAGTGTCAACAAATCCCAAAAAAGTTGGGACAAGTAGCAATAAGTGGCTGGAAAAAGGAAATTGAGCATATAACGAACAGCTGGAAGACCAATTAACACTAATTAGGTCAATTGACAACATGATTGGGTATAAAAAGAGCTTCTCAGAGTGTCGGTGTCTCTCAGAAGCCAAGATGGTAAGAGGATCACCAATTCCACCATTGTTGCGCAGAAAGATAGTGCAGCAATACCAGAATGGTGTTACCCAGCGTAAAATAGGCTATTTTAATCTTTTGATGATGTTATGCACGGTTGATGGTGATAAATTAAAAGTCTTAGACTTTTAATTTATCACCATCAACCGTGCATAACATCATCAAAAGATTCAGAGAATCTGGAACAATCGCTGTGCGTAAGGGTCAAGGCCATAAAACTCTACTGGATGCTCGTGATCTCTGGGCCCTTAAACGTCACTGCACCTCAAACAGGAATGCCACTGTCAAGGAAATAACAGAATGGGCTCAGGAATACTTCCAGAAAGCATTGTCAGTGAACACAATCCACCGTGCCATCTGCCGTTGCCAGCTGAAACTCTACAGTGCAAAGAGGAAGCCATTTCTAAGCAAGCTCCACAAGCTCAGACGTTTGCACTGGGCCAGGGGTCATTTAAAATGGAGTGTGGCAAAATGGAAGACTGTTCTGTGGTCAGATGAGTCACGATTTGAAGTTCTTTATGGAACACTGGGACGCCATGTCATCCGGACCAGAGAGGACAAGGATAGCCCAAGTTGTTATCAACGCTCCGTTCAGAAGCCTGCATCACTGATGGTATGGGGTTGCATGAGCGCTTGTGGCATGGGCAGCTTGCATGTCTGGAAAGGCACCATTAATGCAGAGAACTATGTTCAGGTTCTAGAACAACATATGCTCCATCTAGACGTCATCTCTTTCAGGGAAGACCCTGCATTTTTCAACAAGATAATGCCAGACCACATTCTGCAGCAATCACAACATCATGGCTACGTAGGAGAAGGATCCGGGTACTGAAATGTCCAGCCTGCAGTCCAGATCTTTCACCTATAGAGAACATTTGGTGCATCATAAAGAGGAAGGTGCAACAAAGAAGGCCCAAGACGATTGAACAGTTAGAGGCCTGTATTAGACATGAATGGGAGAGCATTCCTATTTCTAAACTTGAGAAACTGGTCTCCTCTGTCCCCAGACGTCTGTTGAGTGTTGTAAGAAGAAGGGGGGATGCCACACAGTGGTAAAAATGGACTTGTCCCAACTTTTTTGGGATTTGTTGACGCCATGAAATTTTGAAACAACATATTTTTCCCTTAAAATGATACATTCTCTGATGAAACTTTTGATCTATGATTTATGTTCTATTCTGAATAAAATATTAGATGTTGGCATCTCCACATCATTGCATTCAGTTTTATTCACAATTTGTTTTGTGTCCCAACTTTTTTGGAATCTGGTTTGTATTTGAAACACTGCAGCATCAAGTAATCATAGGCTTACTAGGGACTTTGATCGGTTTTTGTTCCTTTGATATTATACAAAGATTTTGTAGCTTGAAGGAATAGCTGCACAAAAATTGGAAAGTACTCAATTGGAATTACATTATTGCCCGCTGCCAAAAGGCTATACTGTAGTTGGGTGATGGTGTTTTTGCCCATGTGTGCACATTTGTCTGTTACCAAAATACCTCATATCACTGGATGGATTTTAATTAAACTCTGGAAATAATCACAGAATAACTATCCTGATTCATGCTCAATAATCCAGGTAGAAAA
>JBBPBX010097597.1:0-12832 GCA_038048925.1 Garcialebias charrua
GAGTGAGGTTCGAACCTGAGTCGAGAAAAGGCTCGGAGCAGCAACCCGACGCTCTACCAGTGAACCACCGGGTATCTTGCATTTTTTAGTTCCACTTTTCCTTTTAACAGATCGCCCCTCAGAAAATCCTGGCTACACCCATGTAAAATAAGCTGATTTGTAATCAGTTATTAACAAAAATTAAACTCAGAAACACTAACATATATAGTCAGCTAACAAATATTTTTTGTGGCGTCTCCATCCCTTCTCTTTCCACCTCTCTTAACACACACCAAGCGCGCACACAAGAACTCCCCACCCACTTCAAGGCGGCTCTCCGCACAATGCAAAATGAGCGGGGGCGGGCCAGGCTGGGCTCAGGGACAACCTGGACGAGCTGGGCCGGGGAGGGCTGTGCAATGCGAAAACGGTTCACACACAAGCCGTTTACGCATTGGCCAGCCCTCCCCGGCTCTTCCAGCTTCTAACCCGGGTTCGGCGTATTCGCATTTACCTTTTCCGCCCGGGATCCACCCTTGTTCTGGAACCATCTTCATCGTGGTTCTATCGGGCCGAGCCCCGTACGGACCCAGTTTCACGTCATGTACTGCTCACATTTGATTCGTTGTTTGCAGCAGGGGCGGGACTCATTCAAACAACCTCAGCGCGAGGGTTGAATTTCATTCAAATTTAACTACAGAAACGAGAAACCCCTAAAACAATTGTTAGCTGAATTAGTTTTTCTGAGTTAAATTTTTGATAATAACTGATCACAAATCAGCTTATGTTACAACGTAAATAACAACGAAGCGCGGACCCATTTCCGCCTTTCAGCGCGACTTGAATGTCATTAAACAATTGTTAAAACAATAACTAATATTGTCTAACTGTTGCGCGCAGCCAGGGTTTTAAAATATAACGAATAATCTCTAACTTTTACGTGCAGCTAAAATGTTAAGAGGAGTGATTCCTATATGGGTAAGGTGGACACCTGAAAATCCAGTCCGCTGTTTAGCTCAACGCGTTAGAGCACTGCTGTTTTGACCGGGAGAAGCGGGTTCGCTTCCCGCCTGGGACAAAGTTATTTTACTTTTTTCTTTTTAATTCACATTTTCTTTTAAATAAAAAGGAGTCTGTTTGGTTAACAAACTCCTTTTTATTTACTCCAATAAAAAAAAAAAGGTTTAATTCACATTTTCTTTTAAATAAAAAGGAGTCTGTTTGGTTAACAAACTCCTTTTTATTTACTCCAATAAAAAAAAAAGGTAAAATAACTTTGTCCCAGGCGGGAAGCGAACCCGCTTCTCCCGGTCAAAACAGCAGTGCTCTAACGCGTTGAGCTAAACAGCGGACTGGATTTTCAGGTGTCCACCTTACCCATATAGGAATCACTCCTCTTAACATTTTAGCTGCACGTAAAAGTTAGAGATTATTCGTTATATTTTAAAACCCTGGCTGCGCGCAACAGTTAGACAATATTAGTTATTGTTTAATGACATTCAGGTCGCGCTGAAAGGCGGAAATGGGTGTGCGCTTCGTGTTATTTACGTTGTAACATAAGCTGATTTGTGATCAGTTATTAACAAAAATTTAACTCAGAAACACTAATATATATATATCCAGCTAACAATTTTTTTTTTGCCGAGTCTCCTCTCTTAAAACACGAACACTCCACCCACGTGAAGAGAGCACCCCACCCACTTCCAGAGAACTGCCCACCCACTTCAAGGCGGCTCTGCGGCAAATGCGTAATGAACGCGGGTGGCCCAGAGCCACCCAGGGGCGGCCCGGGGCATTGAGGGCTGGCCAATGCGAAAACGGCTACAGTCACCTAGAACAGAACCAGAGCCAGCCTAAGTACATTATAATGTAAATATGTAGCAGCAGAGGCCAGAGCCAGGTCAACACTTTTTAGTTTTCAGCTGCTAGGATCATTAGTGTGGTCACTGTAGACAGCTGGATTTTAGTTGCTTTTATTCTACAGCATGTTCAGCTTTTCTGCACAAGCAGACATATCATGTACGGTTTCTAAGTGCTGTCATAAACTGTAAACAAAGCCTCAAGCACATTTAAGACCCACCCTCACAGGCTGATTCCACATGAATCAAGTCATAAAATACACACAGTCAGTTCAACTTACGGCTAACTAAGCTGACAGACGCATTCATCAGTGCTCCTTTTATTGTGCGGAACTTACAGTAAAAGTTCTGACGTATTTGCTGAGTAGATCGTTCACCACATCCTGCGGCAGCAGAGGCTCCAGCTGATTTATATCACACTCGGAACAGAGATCGGGATGCCCCATCATCTCAGCACTGCAACATGAACACACATTCAGACTTGACAACAGCCAGTCAGGTTCCTAATTTATTTTGGGCACTTGTGATTCAAGTTCTGAGTTAATAGGAAAAACAACAAGACAATATCAAGATCTTAATTGTAATCAATTACCGGTAGGCATGGGCCGGAATGATAATGGCATGATAACACCACCATTTTGTGGTATTACAGTATTAAAATAAATATTAATTATAAATACTGTAAAGAATGTATCATAAGAAACATTTACTTTTATTTAAAAACAAAACTGCAAACACTTTTTATACTGCTGCCTGAATTACATCTTTTTACTCAGTAATGGTTAACTTATAATATACAGTAATACTAATAAATTGTTAAAATAAAATTAACTAATAAAATTGTTATTTATACTAAATTTTAAAGAAAGTGAGAAAACACAAGTGAACAAATTTGAAGTTAATAATTTATCCAACTGTTAACAATGGTATACCACAAGGTTCAGTCTTAGGGCCCGCCTTCTTCACAATCTACATACCGGTAGGTAATGTAGGTCAGATCATTCCTGATGCATCCTTAGATTTTTATTCCGATGACACAGTTGTCTATTGTCGAGCTAGAACAGTAGCTAAGGTGTTTCAGCTTTTACAGTCTACTTTTGACATCATCCAGTCCGATTTGTTCCGTCTCAAACTTGTGCTAAATGCTGATAAAACCAAAGGGATGTTGATTTCAAACAGGAAGTTAGTACCAGCTGTCCTTCCTCTATGTCCTTCCTCTATTTTATCTTCGAATGGTGTTCCTATTGAGTTTGTCGATTCTTACAAATACTTGGGTATTTTGGTTGATTCGCATCTCTTTTAAACTTCATGTCGAAACTTGGTAAAGAAACTGAAAGCTAAATTGGGTTTCTTTATCAGAAATAGATCCTGTCTAACTCTGAATGCTAGGAAATGCCTTTTAACTGCAAATTTCCTTCCATTCATTGACTACGATGACATTTATATGAATGCTCCTGCAAGCATCTTGCAGAAGTTGGATGCTGTCTATCAAGATTGGCTAAGATTCATAAATGGCTGTAACTATCATTACCCACCACTGCACCCTGTATTCACTGGTTAACTGGTCATCATTACCAGATTACCTAGGCATTTAGGCGGACCATAGTTCACGTTTTTGGTTCGCATCAGAGTTCAATTGCACATTCACATCTCTCCAAACAAACTGGACTTTCTAGGCAAATGGACTAGAGTTTGATTAAAGCGGACTAAACAGGGCTGGTGTGAATGCACCCTTACACATAAAGCAGTGCATTCACTACCACTGGAACGGTTATGGTGCATGTATAAGCATAGTACAAACCGGATTCCAAAAAAGTTGGGACACTAAACAAATTGTGAATAAAAACTGAATCCAATGATGTGGAGATGGCATATGTCAATATTTTATTCGTAATAGAACATAGATGACAGCTCAAAAGTTTAATCTGAGTAAATGTAAAATTTTAAAGGAAAAATATGTTGATTCAAAATTTCACAGTGTCAACAAATCCCAAAAATCTTGGGACGAGTAGCAATAAGTGGCTGGAAAAAGGAAATTGAGCATATAACAAACAGCTGGAAGACCAATTAACACTAATTAGGTCAATTGACAACATGATTGGGTATAAAAAGAGCTTCTCAGAGTGTCAGTGTCTCTCAGAAGCCAAGATGGTAAGAGGATCACCAATTCCACCATTGTTGCGCAGAAAGATAGTGCAGCAATACCAGAATGGTGTTACCCAGCGTAAAATAGCAAAGACTTTTAAGTTATCATCATCAACCGTGCATAACATCATCAAAAGATTCAGTGAATCTGGAACAATCGCTATGCGTAAGAGTCAAGGCTGTAAAACTCTACTGGATGCTCGTGATCTCGTGACATTTGGCGCATCATAAAGAGGAAAGTGCGACAAAGAAGGCCCAAGACGATTGAACAGTTAGAGGCCTGTATTAGACGTGAATGGGAGAGCATTCCTATTTCTAAACTTGAGAAACTGGTCCCCTCTGTCCCCAGACCTCTCTTGAGTGTTGTAAGAAAAAGGGGGGATGCCACACAGTGGTAGAAATGGACTTGTCCGAACTTTTTTGGGATTTGTTGACGCCATGAAATTTTGAAACATCATATTTTTCCCTTAAAATGATACATTCTCTCAGTTTAAACGTTTGATCTGTGATTCGTGTTCTATTCTGAATAAAATATTAGATGTTGGCACGTCCACATCATTGCATTCAGTTTTTATTCACAATTTGTTTAGTGTCCCAACTTTTTGGGAATCTGGTTTGTATTCATGAAACTTAGAAACAAGCTATAACTAAACAGAACTTAGCTCAGTAATCAAGGCAACTGCACATAAATAATGTGGGCTTTCTAACAGTTACCTTGAAAAAGTAAGAATTGTAGAACAGGAAAAAAATTATTGGTTTTGACACTAAGACTTCTCAACACTGTGGTATACCTTAAAACTGGTAACACGCCCATGCAAGTACTGATGAATACAATGCAAGATGTAGGTTTAAACAGACTGAATAATAAAATGGACCTTTTGTACGTATTGAGAACCCAGGTCAGAAGAGATACAATTTCATTCGCCTCCAAGTCATCTGAGGCCAGTTCCTTAACTCGAGAGGACACAGCGTTGTGATAGAGGCTGAAAAATCTGTAACAGAACAGCATATACCGGTAGTAAGGAAAATACTATTTTAAATGGAAAATCTTGTTTTTGAAAACAAAAGATTATATGCATCTTACAAAGTGATTGTAAGAAAATAGGTCAATAAGTGATCACTTTTAGCTATCCAAATGCAACTCAGAAACCCCTTTTCTGTTAGTCATACCTGCACTAAAATTAGACTCTTGCACTTGAGCATGTATTACCTGTTGAAGGTGTTGTAGTGTGGGGGGAAGCACTGCACCATGAGATTTTTGACAATAATAAGATCATCCAAGACATATTTCCTTGTTATTTCCAGCAGACGAACCAGCCACATTTTATCCCCCTCTCTGGTCATTGCCTGGGTGCCCTCAATGCGAGTGCTGACAGTACCCTCCAAGACCTGCAACAAAAACGGTTTCAAGAATCGGGTCAATTACAAACAGATCCTCTCAAGACTCAAGTCAAATAAAAACAAATCCCCTGACCCTGAGTCTAAGTTCAAATAGACCTTCTAAGACTCAGATCAAGTTTAATCTGATCCTTCAAGACTTGGGTCGAGTTCAAACAGGATGACTCTGGGGTGTCAGAGGTGAATAGCACATCTGGTGTGGGGGGAAGAATCACATCTTTGTGGTGATTCCTCCATCATTGGTCCCCACCTGATAACTTACTCTCACATGTGGCTCCTCGCAACTTTGGACGCTTTAGCAACCACCCCCAAAGCAATGGCTTTGACTGGCCAGCTAAACATGTGAGGGTAGCCATTGGGTCTGAACCCTCAGCTAGTTTAGGATTTGGCTACCTATGAATAATAAGACTGCATCTGACAGACTCTACATAAGAAACGTTCAAGGTTCTAAAAAGAGAAAGGCAGTTTCAGCAATGCCCTGTGGAGGGTGAAGAGCAAGTTGAGGCAAGTAAGGACTTCATTGTCATCCATTGAATCTGGTCCGTCTCCAGATATCTCGACCTAGTCTTGCCACTGAACATAGGTTGTGTCAGACAAGAGAGTGAGGTCTACAAATCTCAACTCCTTATCACGTTAAATAAAGTATTTGCAAAAGTCACTAATCATCCTCCATCCATTCATTCATTCAATCATCTTCAAGTCCTGTGGGGACAGGTGTGCACTAAAGCAACAAGTGTGGGTATACTGATAGCTGCAAACGTGTACACAGGTGGTTCAGGCCAAAGGTTGTTCACCACTGGAGTGGAGCAGCTCTTTTTAGGATCTCACTGCTCACCTTCAAATAAATCATCCAGACGGGTCAAATTGGGGATGCTGAAAATAGTTAGCAAAATGTACCCACCTATCCTCTACTGCTTACTAGTGGTTGGGTTGTAGAGGCAAGAAGTCCGGGAGGGAAACCCAAATATTCTTATGAAATATAATTTTATCAAATAATATGAAAATGTCTAGATATATGTATCCTGTTTTGTTCATGTTTTGTTTAAACACGATCTGATTCTGTTTCCGGTAGAATATGTAGTTTTAGATACATGCCTACAACGTCCAACAATCCACGCATCACTTTTTATAGAACACAATATGGCGAGATATTATTGGCTGAGAGCTGGGTCACATGATAAAGTAGGTCCTCCCATTCGTCGATGGTGATGATGACACCTGGAGGTGTGGCCAAACTCTGAAAAAGCTTTGTTCTCGGTTCGACTCGGCGCCATTACGCATCAGCGCATGGTAAGGGTGACCACGGCCCGAAGCTCGTGGTTTTGTACGTTGCATGAGGGTAAAATAAACCTTCTGAAATTGAAGTTGAGTGCCCCTCCTCTTACTGCTTCATATATAGAACATATTTTAACACTTATCTCCAGCAACACTAAGCTCCTTCTGAGGGATCCCAAAGCAATCATAGGCCAAAAAGAATACTGTACATAATCACTCCGAAGAGTTCTGGTTTTGCCGCAAGGTCTAGTCCCAAAGAGTTATGCACAGAAAATGTCCAAAGGGAGGTGTCCAAGAGGAATTCTATGACGATCAGATGCCAAAACCACTCAAATTATTCATTTTGATGCAGAGGATTAGTCCCTCTACTCCAAACTCCTGCCAGATTAAAAGGAAGCTCCTCACCTAATCTCGTAAGGATGAGCCTTGTCGCATCGGATTTCGTTCTTATGGCCATAATCTAAACTTCATGGTCATAGGTGAGGGTTGAAAAAAAACTGTAAACTGAGAATTTTCCCTTTTGACTCAACTCTCAAACAGACTCACCAGGCTACACAGCAATGATCTATTTTTGGGATCTTTTTTTAAAGCACTGGATGATGTGTGGGAGCCAAAAAGATGGGAGTTAAGAGCAGAGAAGCCAAGATGGGGGCAATACACTGCCCTGGAGGCCTCCTTCCTATTGGTGTGAGTATGGTCCGTGGTTTTCCAGCGTTGGTATGAAAACATGCTAGTAAAAATGTGTCAGAATGTCTGTCAGTATAGCTTGGTTAAAATGTCCTGCTACCATGATGATTACAATGAAGGCTGTGGGTGTCTAGTCAGGAACTCACTGATGTGCTCATGTAGTTTTTAAGTGCTAGACTAACATTAGCACTCAGTGGGATATAAACAGCTACAATACACACTTGGTAAAGTCCCAACTGATAAAGCAGGTGGCATTGCATAAATAACTCACTGTCATCTAGAAAAAGCTGACAGCACTGCGAGAGTCATGTTCTTTGATTTCTCCGGTGCATTTAACACAATTCAGCCTGATTTGTCAGAATCACTAGAAGACTCAGGTGGAGGCCTCAACAATAACCTGGATCAAAGACTACCGGACAAACAGACCACAGTTTGTGAGACTGAAGGGTTGCGTGTCTAATCAGGTGATCAGTAGCTCAGGAGCACCACAGGGGACTGTACTCTCACCATTCCTTTTCACCATACACCTCTGATTGGAGCACTGTACATCCAGCTTATCCAGGAAGAACAACCTTCACATCAATGTGAAGAACACCAAGGAGATGGTTGTGGACTTCAGATGGAAGAAACACACCTACCAACCCACCCCCAAATATAGGAAGATCTGCAGTGGAAGTGGTCTCCAGCTACAAATACTTGGGTATGCACCTGAACAACAACCTTAGCTGGAGCAACAACACCACCAGCCTGATCAAGAAAGGTCATCAGAGACTCTACTTCCTCAGACGGCTGAGACGAGCTGGTCTGAGAAGCTCAGTCCTCACCTCGTTCTACAGGTGTGCAGTGGAGAGCGTCCTGTGCTCCAGCATCAACGTGTGGCATGGAGGCTGCACAGAAGATGTTGGAGTCAGCCTTCCAACCATCATAGACATCTACACCTCTAGATGCAGGAAGAAGGCCAGCTGCATCATGAAGGACCACTCACCCAGCACACACTTTTTGCCCCACTCCCCTCAGGCAGGAGGTTGAGGAGCATTAAGTGTAGAACTGGGTGTGTGTAGCAGCACCAGAGTAAGTGATTTAAAAAGATCAACAAGCTCATAAAGAAGGCTGGCTCAGTTCTGGGGACTCCTCTAGAACTTTTAGAGATGATTGTACAAAGAAGGATTCTTCATCAAATGAAGAACATTATAGACAACCCTCAGCATCCTCTTCATCAGACTGTCGTACAACAACAGAGTGTCTTCAGTCAGAGGCTTCTTCAGATCTGCTGTAAGAGATCCTTCCTGTCCACAGACATCAGCCTCTAGAAAAACTCTGATGAAACCAAGATGATGAGTTACAACAACATTTAATTTCCCTCTGAGATTAATAAAGTATTTTTGAATTGAATTGAAGTGAACCCTCTACTGACCCTAAACAGTGGCTGCTCACCAGAAACCACCTCCCAGAGGTTTTCCACAATAATGATTCAATTCAGAGCGGCTGTGGCTGAGTGGTTAGAGCAGTTGTCCTCCAATGCAAGAGTTAGGGGTTTGAATCCACCAGCAGTCACATGCCGAAGTGTCCCTGGGCAAGACACTAAACCCCTCATTGCCACTGATGTGTGTCCCATCGGTGTATGAATGTGATCTCAAAGTACTGATTAGTCTCTTTAGAATTATTTGTTCAATTAGCTTTATACAGATCTAGTAGATGCTGTATGAATGTGTAAATGAGGCACAGATTGTTGTAAAGAGCTTTGAGTATCTGGATAAGATAGAAAAGTGCTATATAAGTGCAGAAAATGTACCATTCAGCTGAAAAAGCCAGTAGCCTCTACAGCATTTTTGTTCACCAACATCAGCCTCAAGTTATTTTCAGTGTCTGCTGTCAGCCTTTAACCAAGTTAAAGCCCAACACCCACCATGTTTTCAAATTGCATCGCCATTAATATTTATTAGTTTATTTAAAAATAATACAGGAGCGTTTACTTATATTGTGGAGAAATAACACTAAATGTGTTATTTCATGATTTATAGCAGATTTTAGCATGCAGCTCCGGGAAAATCTGCCCCTCTCCATATATGGGCATTCACTTGGGCATTCACGTCACCAAAGTGACGCCTTGGAGTTACAGGCGAGCGAGGGAAAGAAAAAGGAAGCATTTTTAAATATTCCCTAAAGCTGCCTGTGTTAATTAATCCTGCTGTCGCTCACTCATATTCTGAGCGAGCATCCACTTAGACATACTAGTTTTATTCGTTTGATCGCGACAAATTCATTCATTTCCGCATTGACTTTTTATTCTCTCCCCCCCCCGTGATCAGAAAGGCACCCAGCCTCGCAGCTGAGCTCTGCCCGCGCGCGTGCTTCACTGCTTCCCGCAACAAGGCTGACGAGAGCAAATACATACACTCGAGGGAGCAAATTACACCGGCACGAGGAACTTCAAAGGAACGAGGAACGAGGAGCCAGAGACACGCGCGGCTCGCGGCTCGCTCCTCTGGGCAGAATGAATGAGAGCAGCAACAGGTCCGCAGCGGTGTTATAAAATAAATAATAAATAAAATCAGAGCGCTGGTCCACACACAAATGCACAAGGAAATATGCAGGAAATATGCAGTTTTAACGCACTCTCTCTCATAAACCTCCATGGAAACTCACTCCTACCTTCTGCCTTCTGGGTGGAGATCATGTAACAAAAGGCATGACCCTTCGGGACTTTTCGGCCAGGTTTCCGGATTCATTCGGGAGTGGTTTTTTTTTTTTTTTTTTTAACCCTCGCCTGGCCCAAATGCAAAAATGAAAATAAAATTCATAAAATACTACAGTAATTCTCCAATATGGTGAATTGTTACTGTCACGGTGGGTGTTGTCCTTTAACAATGTGGCTACCGGTACTTTGCTTAATTTCTGTTTACATGAAAACCTCTTCCAGAGGTGTTGCATTTTGCTCCTACAGACCGCAGACTCCAAAATCACAAAATTTCCCAGCAAAGATTTGAGTTCTGACAAAATTGCTAGTGTAGGAAAAAAAAAACTTGTAAAAGAACATTCAATTTACAACTTATTAGGTAGGATTTTGATGTCAGAGAAGCTTAGCAACTGTATACTGTACTTTAAAAGGCCTGTTGTTTAATGTGTAAAAAAACAAACAGGATAACTTGTCTTTAAAATTCTGACCTCAAACATCTTGTCCTTCCACCGTTTGGGTCTTCCAGGTGGGATGAAGCCACTCTGTTTCTTTCGGTCAACCATCCGCCTATCGATCTTCTCCTCCCGCTCAATGATCCGGACCACAGACACCAACATGGTTGGGTCCCGGCGAACAGTAACCATGGACCTCTGCAGTACCATCCATAACTGCTTGGCAAGCTCATCTGATAATCCCTGAACCTTGAAGAACAAACCATATTGAAAAGCAATAAAGTTTTATTCTTAAGGGATTAAGAAAAACAAACAAACATAAGAATTGCATGATCCATTGAACAATAAATCTCAAATGCTAATTAAAATGTAAAAACATACGTAGGGAAATAGTTGCATGCTTTTCTTTGGTTTTTGTTCCTTTTTTATATATATTTTTTTTAAAAACATTTAAACAATAGATAATGGTTTTTAGGTGTAACTTTATTTCAAATCTAAACTGAAAACTTTGCTTTAAGTTTATAACTAAGCAATTAGTGTCTAAACATTGTTGATGATTTGAGGGAACAGGTTTATTCTGTAAATTTGATGGGAAACACAGAGAAAGATGTGACAACATGAACAGTCAGATAAAAGCAGAAGATGAGAGCAATGACTTCAATAAACCTCAAAACAAATCAGGGGAGACTTGATACAAGTTTAACAAAGCTGGTTTTGTACAATCAGATATCAAATCTGTTGCTTGAGAAGCACTTTTCCACCACTAAACATTTCCAAAGAGCAGCTGAAAACTCAGGACAGACATCACAAGTTGCCCTGAAATCAGCAGGCACCTGCTAAAAGAAACAAGGAGAGTTCAAAATGTGCATTAACAGAAAATGCTAGAGAAACAGAATGATGTTTCTGTCTGCCTGTGTGCAAGACTGTGAGGGAAAACTAGAAAAATACTAAAATTCTCACTGCACTGATGCAGAAACCATAACTCAAAACATGTTGAGATGTTTTATCAATTTTTGTGAAAATAAAATAGTTTTATAGCATTTGATGTGTACAAAATGACTTTTTATGCATTTTACTTTTCCACCTGCCCTGCAGTCACCAGCTCTCTCTTGTCCGCTACCTCCTATCATATATTAAATGAATAGTTATTGGCACTTTAAATAGATAATAAATAATAATAATAATAATAATAATAATAATAATAATAATAATAATAATAATACTTTATTTATAGAGCCCTTTAAAACAACCACAGCTGCAACAAAGTGCTGTACATAAAATCAAGAACATTTAAACACATAAAAATAAAACAGTTGTTAAAACATTAAGATCAATAAAAACAATAAAAACAGTGCAGAACAAATTCAGTCTGTGCTAAAAGCCAGTGAGTAAAAATGTGTTTTTAGAAGAGTTTTAAAACTGGACAGTGAAGGAGTTCATCTGATGGAAGAGGGAGATCGTTCCACAGTCTTGGAGCAGCAACAGAAAAAGCTCTGTCTCCTCTGAGCCTCCGTTTGGACCTCGGCACCTCCAGAAAGATTAAATTTACTTGAATAATGAAAAATTTAAAATGAATTCATTTTCATTCATTTGAAAAAATAATGCTTCAAAACATTGACACTTTCAAAAAAGTGTGCAAAATCCTGGAGAGACTGAATAACAATAGTTTCACAATATTTACTGAAATAATTTTGAAATAATGTGGAATTGACGTGACGTCAGATTATCATAATAAATAATGTAGAAACAAAAAACAATAGTGGATAACAACAATGGCAGCAACATGACCAACACAGTACGATGCACACAGGCTCAGCACAGATCACACAGTGCCAAAAGTCAGGGAATAATACCCTGATGCATGCTCAATAATCCAGGTAGAAAAATCTAAAAAATGCTAAGTCTGGCCCTCTGGACATTCAAGAAACAAAACAAAACAAAATGTAAAAAAAAAAATGGTGGTAAAATGCAGCAGCGGACCCGAGCCCAACATCCGAAGAGCAGCTAGGTCCACCAGGCACCCAGAGGTAGGCCGCTAGCTAGCGACACCGCCCAAAGGGCTAACGCCCAAACAATTTAGTCCTTCGGCTTGTTGGTCCAAAAACTAAAATATACACTACCATGATCAACTAATTTGTCCCAGATCACAGAACAGTTGTGGTTCGATTGGTTCTGGTTTTCATTTGCTTAATATTGCCTATTATGGATAGTTTTGATTAATTTTTAACTCCCGTGCATTGCGACGTTCACCTGGATGTCCGCATGGCAGCCCTATTCAGTCTTGTGCACCTAGACTCTATTGCTTAGTGGACTGGATCGCAAATTGGATGCGATTTGTGAGAACCACAGGTCATATACAG
>JBBPBX010097598.1:0-12832 GCA_038048925.1 Garcialebias charrua
TATTTATATATATTTATATATATATATATATATATAATATTATATACAGGTAGTCCCCGACTTACGAAGGCCTCGACATACGAAGTTCCGGACTTACAAACGGACTTACGAACAGTAATGTTGTACAGTTAATACAGCACTGGTATGTGTTTTTAGATGAAAGTGTGTTAGCTAACCATTTGTAAACAAAGTTCTGTGCATGTTTACGAACCAGTATGTACACTTGTTCAGTCTCATGTTGAAAAAAGGGTGTGCGGCGCAGCGTTAGCATACATTTTCCGACTTACGACCAAAAAATCCGGACTTACGATCGACACGTGTTATGCGTTCCGACATACGAATCTTCGAGTTACGAATGATACGATGGAACGGAACTCGTTCGTAAGTCGGGGACTACCTGTATATTATTATAATATAAATGTGAATATATCGGATCTTTATATATATATATAAAGTCGTATTAAACCCTTCCCACACTCTTACAATATTCTAAACAACGTTTTAAAACTCTAAACGTTCTAAAAGCGCACAGAACATCATGATTTCAGCTCCCTGCCTCATCTGCTCTTTGCCTCCTGCAAGCGCTCTTGGCCACGCCCACTTCTCCGCTCTGCACGCTGAACATCTGATCAGCTGCAGGAGGACACCTTTTCTGCAGCTCTTGGCTGCACAAATGTGCAGCAGGTGCTAAATATTTTAAAATAATTTATTTTAAATAAAATTTCCATGACGATCATGCGGCTCATCCATCAATCAGCCAATTGTGTGTCATGTCGGAGCTTATTTTGAAAAACCACGATAGAGCGAGTCCACGATAAACAAACCGCAAAGTAGCAAGGGACTACTTCACTTGTTTTCATGTATGAACTGTAAAAAATGTGTGAAGAGAACAAAGACATTTTTTTTTAACTGCTGCCAGTGGCTTAAAAGGGAACAACATGGCATTATTTTAATGACAGACAGAAACACAGAGTAGAAAATAAGCCCCAGTAAACAATTACTGAGTGCAAGATACAGCAAACCCCCTAGTTACGACTCCATCGACCTACAAACAACGGGACCTACGAACGTATCATATTTAATAAAAATATGAAATTACTGTATAAATTTTTTTTTTTTTTTTTTTGTGTTTAAATGTTCTTAATTTCATGTGTACATCACTTTGTTGCAGCTGTGGTTGTTTTAAAGGCTTTATAAATAATAATTATGATAAAAATGATCATTTCTGATCATTTCTGAGCAATCTTGGGCAACAGGAAGTAGGTCTTCAGTTTACACGGTCACAAATTAATGTAGAACACCGGACGCCATTTTAGGTTAGCTGCCCGGCGCCGGGCCGAAGACTGGTGACCAGGATGGCTTCATATGGATTAATTACGAGCTGGAAACGTCTCTGTGAACTTTGTGGATGTCTCAGGCAGCAGCGGATTTATCGCTGATCGTGCCAGGCCGCCGCGCGAAGACCTCCGGCCGGCCTGGCTACACCTCCGGCCTGGCTAGTTCCAGAAGCTAACACGGGAGCTAACACGGGAGCCGGCCTTTTGAACACTTGTGACCAGGATCGCATCATATGGATTAATTACTAGCTGGAATCGCTCTGTGAGCTCTGTGGACGTCTCAGGCTGGAGCAGGAGCTGCAGATTGATCGCGCCGCCGCTCCAACACCAGCTCATGGCTTGGCTAGCAGAAGCTAGCCAGCTAGCTAACACAGGTCTGGAGCGGCTGCGGTGGTTCACTGGCCGGCCGCCGCGCTGCTCGGCCCGACAACAATCAACGCATGGCAACCTAAGATGTCGGCTTTGCCCGACAACAATCAACGCATGGCAACCTAAGATGTCGGCTTTGACCATCTCAAAGTAAGAAAATATATTTTTATTTATTCTGTAAATGTGAATAGCAATGTTTAACATTACAGTACACTACTGTACATGCTTAAATGTGTGCGCGCGCTCCGTTAGCATGATAAATTAAAAAAAATAAAAAATTTTCACCCCCTAGCTACGGCAGAATCGAGCTGCGAACCGTTCTTAGGTCCCTAACTTGTTAGTAAATCGGGGGTTTCCTGTATATGTATGTTTTTAAAAAGTCTTTTTCTGTAACTGACCATGTTAGGATATTAAAATTATATGCTGCCATTATATTCTGTTAACAGTAACAATAAAGTCTTCATGTAGTGTTCTTTGAACATCACGTCCCAGATGTGTCAATCATAGAGTCACTAAAAACTCTTATTTGACCCAGATTTGATAAAAAACAGCTGTTTGAAGGCAGTAGTCACAAGATAAGTTGGTAAACAGGGACTCACATGTACAAACTGTAAAAAAAAAAAAAATCCTCTTACCATATAAGAGAATCATCCGGCAAAAACGTGGTTGGGGGTGTCTTCCTTAAACAGGATGCTGTCATTGCCAGATTGGATCAGACGGTGTCCGAAGGAGTGTCCAGCCTGAAAAGCCAAGAAGGGAGGCCTAAAGGACCTCCCCAGATGTTTAGACCAATCAGTTTCACATTCTCAATATAACTGTAAATGATGAGTTTGTCATTATTTCTTCCTGTTGGAATAAACGAACACACTCTGACATCCACATATAAATTGTTACACCTTGGCACTTTTTTTTTGTCTGACTTTAATGCTCTCCCAAATAAGCGGAGACTGTTAGGATGTTTGTTATCTTACTCCCTAACACAAAGTATCATGTGGGAGCTGGCTTCAGAAGGAGGAGATAAGTAACAATAGAGGAGCTATCGCACTGTATCAAAACAAAACCTCGCATTTCTCCCCGATATGAAGCTGCTGAACTGGAGACCAGACACTCTTTTTAGATTTCAAGATCGAAAACAGACTTTTATAGATCAAACTGACACTTGAGCTACACTGGCAGGCACCAGGGATGAGCTTTGGATTTCCTCCTGTGCTTCCAGCAACTGATTAATATAAGTGCCACCGTTCTAATTTTAACTATTATCCTATAAGATTTAAACATAATCTACCAGGTTTAAATTATATATATATACTGTATATATATTTATTCATACATTTATATATTTTTTAAAACAAAACAAAACAATTCCATAAACAATAAGAAATACTATAAAAAATAAAATGAAAGGCAGGAGAAAGAAGAAAAAAAAAATCTTATTACATCTGCCCCTTTTTTCCCCAAACAATTCATTCAAACAATAATAATCTTCAAGTAACAAAACAAAGTAAATAACTCCTTCTTGAGCGACAATTCATACAATACACATTAAACTAGTTAATATATATTTTTTAATAATTCAACTTTGATCATTTTCTAAAATGTAAACATTAACTTGGCATTTTAACATTTTTGAATGTCCAGAGGACCAGACTTAGCTTTTTCAGATTTTTCTACCTGGATTATTGAGCATGCATCAGGGCATTTTTAACATCATTCTCCAAATCATTCCATAATCCAATTCCCTGGATTGAGGTAGACCGTCCCTTCAAACTAGTTCTGAATTTTGGAATGACAATAATCTCTATCCCCTTAACATTATAACAACTTTGTCTTTTAACAAAATTTTATTGGATATTTAAAGGTAATGTGTTATTCTGAGCCCTATACATAACTGATAAAAATATTATAATCTACCAAATCAGGGAACTTCAATAACTTCAGTTGATAAAATAATGTACTAGATGGATGACAGTAATGTTTTTTTGTGATAATTCTTACAGCTCTTTTCTGTAAAACAAAAATAGGCTTTGTAATTGTTTTACATGCTTTCCCCCAAACATCAATACAATAGATTAAGTGTGGAACAATGATTGTGTTATACAACAAATACAGAGCTTTATCATTTAATAAGTCTCTGACTTTGTACAGTACTGCAATAGATTTAGCTATTTTTATTCTTACATAATTTATGTGTTGTTTCCATGTCAGTTTGTCATCAATGATAACACCCAAAAACTTTACCTCACTCACTCTACAAATCTCAACACCCTCAATTTTAAATGGAACATCAACAGTTTTATTTTTATTACTGGATATTATGTAATTAGTTTTATCTAGATTTAATGATAATTTATTAAGTTTAAGCCAAGTTTGTATTTTTATAAATTCTGTCTTCATTAACTCCAACATCTGTTCTATTTCTTTACCCAAACAAAAAAATGTGGTATCATCTGCAAAAAGGACACATTTAAGGAGTCCTGACACATTTACCAAGTCATTCAAATATAAACCACTCGGTTTATGTTTTTTCTGCTGCCAGACAGTAATTATATGGGTTTTATTTACAAACTGATGACCTGTAAAAGACATTTGAGATAAAATTCGATTTTTTATTCATTTTTTAAGACGCAACCGTGTCGAGCTAGCTTCGGTTTAGCTCTGTGTATATTCTAATTTATAGCTCCTAAACCATTCTGTTGATATTTTTTCTGCTGCCAGACAGTAATTATATGGGTTTTATTTATAAACTGATGACCTGTAGAAGACATTTGACATACAATTTGATTTTTTATTCATTTTTTAAGACGCAACCGTGTCGAGCTAGCTTCGGTTTAGCTCTGTGTATATCGTAATTTATAGCTCCTAAACCACTTTCAACCATTTCAACCAAAAAATAAATTATATTCTTGTCCTTACTTCTGAAGCCAATCCTGTGTTCGTTCAGGTTGCTGTCGTTGTAATCCTCCTGACGGAATGTGCTCACTACAAATCACAGAGTTGGTCGTGACGCTTCTGTTGGTGAAATCCTGCCTTTTCAACCGGACAAACCTCACCCAAGCTCTGAAAGCTGGGTTTTTTTGGTGCAGGAAATCGATGGACACGATGTCCAGACAAACTGGAGTTCGAACAACCTCCGCACACACAAATATTAATCATTATTGGACCTCTTTCGCTTCAATACAATTCAATACAACACAACAACTTCCGACTACTTCGCCTCCTCCGCCTACGTCACGTGTCACGTGACTCCAAAACCGCACAGTTTTTTTTAGGGTCAGCGTTTGACCCCTGATTTGTAGCTCTTAGGCTGTTGCTATTAATTTAGAAAGCAGGGAGGATTACCAAAATTATTGTATGACCTCTAAATATCATTTTTCTGCCCCTAAAACTAACATTAAACATGCACTTGGTTTCTGCACCTGCAGACCGCCCCATCAGAATCCTGCAGATTAAACACTGTTTATAGATATACGTTGGTCTCTTTGCAGCCTTTTGAATTTGTTCTCGCTCCAGGTTGTAGACTGAGCCAGCGTGTTTTCCTGTACGCTGAATGAGCTTGTTGTAGAATAATTTCCATTGTTTCAGACGACAGCTTTCCTGTCGGGGTTCTGCTAAAACATTTCTGAAACACTTTAGAAGTGTGGGCATGTTGTTGGGAAAAGTGCAAGTTACAACTTGATTTCATCACCTCTCGCAGTTATTGCACATTTTCACCTCTACGGAAGTAAAAACGAAACTTGTAAATGTACCCGTTTCAATTACTGTAGTGTGGTATGTTTTACAAAGTGTTTAGCTGTTAAAGCAGTTTAGTGTCAAACTCCCTCGCCTTCCTTGAGTTTTTAAATAAAGTTTTGACTGAATAAAAAAAAAACAGCGAGTCATGTGAGGTTCTGATTTAAGAAGTACCTGCGCTTTGAAAGATCACACCTGGTTGTGGTTCAGAATTTTGGCCTTTGGTAGAAAAAATGAAGTACTGGTAAAACAGGTGAAAGTTTATTAACTATATTGTTTTTTATTTATCTCTCGGCGCCATTAGAAACTTTTCGACCGACCAGTGTGCTGTGCTGCCTCCGTTTGTCCACTCTGTCTCACATTGTGGACGTTCTGGACCCTGGTTGACTTTGACAGAAGCAGCTCAGCCTGCAGCGTGTCTTTCGTTACATAACAGTGTTCAGCAGCTGCTGTCCGTTTCCTCCCAGGCCCTCATGCAGTCCAGCTAACTCAGTTTGGTTCTGGACAGGGACCATGTCCCCTTGACGCTGCACTACATCCAGTCCAGACTCCAGGTTCTGATCCGAAATGAACAACCATTTGACTGATGAAGTGTTGGGGCTTCATGTCTGCGGGTGATTCATTGTCCTCACCTCAACAGAACCACCTCAGATTTTCACCGTCCTCTGTCAGACTCCTACTCTGCATGGTTTCCATCAAACCTTCCCATGATGCTCTGCTCCGTCATTTCTCCAACATTTAGCAACTTCTTTGTCCCGTTCACGAACTCGTTTTATATACTTTTTTTTTTTTGGACTGGTGTTCTATTTTTTGTTTTATTTCTGATTTAATATTTCTGTAAATCTATTGGAGGGTTTTATTTGCTTTAATGCGAAGTCAAATGATACATATTACCCATAATCCCTTTGGAGCGCTTTTGTAAAAAATAAAAAATAAATCAGTTTTGATGTTTTAAAATAAAGTTTATTTTGGAGTTCGTTGAGCTTCAGACAAAATATTAAAACATGAACTCTATTTTTTCATAAAGGTTTAATGTTAATGTTTATAAACAAAATAACCTTTGTTAACAGTTTTTTGTTTTCATGCATGTTTTAAAAAAGTCAAAGTCAAGGTCAACTTTATTGTCAGAACTGCAATATGTACAGGACATACACAGAATTGAAATTGCGTTTCTCTCAGTCCCTCGGTGCAACAGTAACTATTTAAACATTGAAACACTGAAACATATAATAATAGACATAAGCATAAAATAGTAAAGCTGTAACACTGTCCTGAGTTTTTGCATAGTGGTACAAGAGTATGAAAATTTACACCAACTCTAAAACTAAAACACTAAACATTTAATGAACATAATACTGTCCTGAGTTTTTGCATACTAGTATAGAAAAAGTATAAAAAGTATAACTATAAAATAAACTAAAGGTTCTAGCATTGACATTTGCAAAGTGGCAAAGCAGCATATGAGTTAATGTACACAGTATATGTATGAGGTAGTAGTTGATGTTGTTATAGAGGCAAAAGTGGCATATGCAGTAAGGCACATTGGGCATGCTTGATGTGACTCCTCCCTGAAGTATTAATGAAACTCTGGTAGTTTTTTATTTGTTTTACTGTTTATTTATGATGAATATCGCTGCTGGTTGGTTCGTGTTGTTTTTATGTTAGTGCTTTTGTCTCCTTTACACTTTGATTTATTCTTGTCGAGTCCAGAAACTCGTCAGAGTCTTCTGGACATGAAGGAAATGACATAAAGTGATGAGTCATTAAAGTGAAAATGTTAATGGAACAACATTATAACTGAAACTCTTGATTATTAAAAGAACTTCAGCATCGTGACGAGAAACCAACAACACAATAGAAACAACTTGAAGTTAAATCATGAAAGTTTTTATTTTAATTTTGTAAGCAAATACTTTTATTTGATGTAACCTGAATAGTTGGAGAGGATTGCTGTTTCCTCCAGACTCTTTTAAATTTTATTTAGAGTCCTTTTGTTGAACAATTTAGACGTCTTGCAAGACGTACTTTTATTTAAAAAGAAAAAAAAAATGGATGCTGACAAATTTATCTTCTTAAATAGGTTTTACTTTACTTTTGGAGCAAACATCTTTACTAAAATATAAATTTCATAAATTTAAAGATTTCCCTCCTGACGTCAGTTCTGTTCTCAGGGTTTGATGCGTGATCTTTCATCAGTGACCTTTGAACTCATGTCTGTTGAGCCTGTTTTAACTCCCCATGTCTCTCCCAACAGGGCTATGTCCTCTGCACCTACAACGTCCCCATCCGTGGACAAAGTGGACGGATTTTCCCGGAAGTCTGTCAGGAAGGCGAAGCAGAAGCGGTCGCAGAGTTCGTCCCAGTTCCGCTCTCAGGGCAAACCCATCGAGCTCACGCCGCTGCCGCTGCTCAAGGGTAAGAGAACCTGAGACCAGGTGTGAACGTTGGACGAGTGAAGGTTTGAAACCCAGGTGATGTGTGGACAGTCACTTTTTTTGCAGCCCAGCAGGAGACCGTATGTTTAAATATTTAGTCAGAGCAGATGTAAAGATTTTCCTGTTGAAACTGGAGCATATTTTGTCCTGGAGTTTGTAAAATGTGGTCTGCCGTTAGTGCAGCTCCCTTCTGGTTATAAGACCTGTCCTCTTCCCTTCGAGTCTCCCTGCGCAGCCATAAACGTCCACATAAACCTAAGTGGAAGAACAAGGATTAATTTGTGATTCAGTGGTTTGCTTTGAGCTTGGAGCCAGAGATTAACAGCAGGCTCTCTGTGATGGATGCCAGCGGCCTCCTTTTAAAACCACGGAGCAGTAAATTCAGTCTTTACATCAAATCTACCAACAGACCTGACCTCAGAGGACCTGGTTTGATTTCAGGTACACCGCAGGGACCGCCTCTTGTCTTGAATCAACAGGCTGTCCTCTCTTGGATCTCCAGGTTCTGTTTCAGTACCTGTCTGATGGTCCTTCACGTTGATTTGGACCCTGTAGGAGTGTTCTGCTCTGCCACTCTGAAGACTAAGTCCAATGGTTGTTCAGTATCTTCCGCTCTTTTTAAAGAGGAACTAAACTCCAAATTAACTTTTTTTTAGCTGATAAACTCCCTAGAATGTGTCTAAAATGTTGTATAGCACTATGTCTGTGTTAATCTTCACATATTTGTGCATATTAGTTTAAATCGGCAATATTTGGTCTAAAAACGTGTTTACGGTAGTCCTATGGGTTGAACTGGTGAATTACACCTTAATTTTCTGATTGGTCTAGGATTCTCACTGTGATGTGTTTTCTCACTCTGTCGTCACAAAAGTGGTTCAAGCAGAGCCAATCCCCTGCAGAGATGAGAAGGTCCTCGCTGCAGTTCATACCTTATATGGAAGTGGTACATTGCACTCCGGAAAAGTACTGCAAAGAAGCATATTATAGTTTTCGGAATGGCAATAGTTATTTGTATATTTTAACTTATTTATTTTAGAAATACTTTTCACTACATCGAAACTATTCGGTTGTATTTGTTTTCTTATATTGCGATGGACGAGTAATGCATAACGGTAATGGTGTAGGTGCGGGTTTAGGATCCGACAGACCCAGGTTCGAACCCCGGTCACGGCATATCTTGTATTTTTATTTACGCCTTTTGTTTCGGATAGATCGGGTGAGTACAGTACATAATTATTCTTTGTTTTTGCTTGTTGTTTATTACTAATGTAATTTTAACATTCAGAAACAATAACGGTCTCTCGTCCTGGCCACACCTCCTCGCTCAACCCCCACCCGCCTCCCCCTCCTTTAGGTGTCTGTTGACACTCCCACTTTGTTGCATTCTTTGAATTTCGTCTTGGGGGCGGGGCTACCGTTTCACAGTGGGTTGAGTGCCACTTTAAGGTGTTAAAGGATTGCTTTAATACACTTGTCTCAGCGCTCTGAGAAGCTTAATTTCTTTCTCACACTGCTCTCCGTTAGCACCTCCTCTTTATCAGTTAGTCACAGATCTCAGAGCGCTGACACATTTACGTGTCAGGAGGAAGACCAGGAAGGTGCAGCTTCCTGAAGGGAATACCAGGGAGGGACGACGACGCCCTTTTCTCAGGAATTTTCACAATAGACACGCCCACACAAGCAATATCAGCTCAGAGCAGAAGGCCCGGTTCTGCTTCGTCAATCCGTCCCGTTTCTGACCTCGTTTGATTCTGATCAGGATCACACGGAGCGGAGCTGGTCTCCAGAAGTCTTTTGTTCAGGGATCTCACGACCCTCACCTCGGAGCTTGGGGTGAATAGCGCTCCCGTGTGGACAGTCCAGTTTTCCTGCAAATCACAGCGCTGACAAATGTCTGCATGTGATTTAAAGTAAAACTGGCAGCATTAAGATGCATGATGTACTTTCTGCTCATGTTCTTATGAGCGTTTGTTGCTCTGGACGACTCTTCTCAGCGGAGACAGAAAGTTGGACTCGTAGAAACCATCTACAAGTTTGTCACAGGTGGCAGGCAGAAAAAAAAATGTCCAGGAAGTACCGTAGCCGGATTTCCGGGTGCAGCTTGAATGCAGCGTCTGTCAGGCAGTTTGAGAAGAGATGTACTAATGAGCAGGTACGATATGTTACAACATCCTCAGAGTCCGTAGAGTGTAGGGCTGGGTCTCCTGGAGAACAGCTGTTTCTGCAGTTGCTTCATACTACGTTGTAGATCAATTATTTTAACCTGGGATGAGCGTTTATCTTGCTGTCGTACTTGCATAAAATCTGACAATCGGCCCCGTCATCCTGCTGCAGATGCTTTGTTATAAATGGCTGGAAAGATGGCGGACGCCACCTCTAGGAGCACGTGTCGGGTATCAGCAGCAGCCCCTGACTCATGTAGGGTCGCGTCTCTACGGCTGACGGTACCGTCAGCATGTTCAACCAGAATTAGCTTCGTCTCACGTTGGAAGACTGATCAGTCTCTGACTTCCATGTGCTTTAAAAAAGACAGAAGTAAAAAAAATAACGATGGAGATGCACAATGCCGTCCAGCCCACCATGCTCCCTCCGGACTCCGTTTAGCCACTGAAGCCCACAGACACACTCGTGTTTTTTTTTTTTTTTAACTCTTCCCATCCTCCCCTTGGGAGAAACTCGACCCTCGAGGTGTCTCTTTACATTTTTCCATCCAGACTTGCTACAAACACCTAACGGGAGCGGTGTGGATTCAATAACCCAACCGTTTTCCACTTTTGGCTCAAAAATTTCTCCCACTACAACTTTCATGACCGTCTGCTGCTGTTTGTTTCTGCTGGGGGGAGGAAATCAAGTGAGTTTTTATTGCCGGGGGCTGTGGGGGGTGGACACTAGCATAGTAGCGTGGCATGTTAAAGTTAGCCTCTGCTTTAAGGAGCTGCTTTCTTCCAGCGGACCCGGTCTGTCTAATGATGGGAAGCTTTACCAAAAGGCAAGTTGTGTATTTTACTGCTTTAATGGAGAAACTGGTGCTTCATGATTTCATGTGCAGGGATGTTTTAGTTTGCTGCAGAAAAACTGCTGGCAGTTTTATCCTATTAATGTAACGATAAATGTTAAGCTAATCATTATGAAGTCTGAAATAATACTCTCATATCACTAAAGTCTGATTGAATTAGCTGGTTATAACTCATATGTTGAAACCTGACATTGCCTAAAAAAATTTTTTTTTGTTGGTTTTATTATAAATATCAATTTTACAAACTTGTCAGCTGTTAAATGTCATAAACATAAAGGCAACATAAGCGGGCAGCAGGTAAAAGTTTATATCCCGACTCTGAGTCCAGCTCACCTGTGATGGAAGTAGGGGTGCAGGAAAAGAAATCGATTTAAAAAAAATAATAATAATCTACCGGTAGATTCTTAGTCCTGGCGATTCAGAATCTATTCTAAAAGCCCCAAAATCGATTTTTTTTTTCATTTTCCATTAAAACCCAAAAGATAAAGAAAATAAAACCATATCTCATAGTACAGTATATGAACGAATACATAAAATGAAAGGTGGCAGAAAGAATAAGAAATCTTATTTTATCTGCCCCTTTTTTAAAAAACAAAACAAGTTCAAACAATCAATTCAAACAATAATCTTCTATAAGTAACAGAGCAAAAAGCTAACCTAATACTGGTTATTTAAGTTACAGAATTTAATGCATTCCTGTATTATTTGTTCCTATTTTTGGTATAAATATCAAACGATGCAAAAAAATTGATACAATAAGGAACCTAAAATTATTGTTTTAAATAAATGTTCTATTTGTTTACATTGTTGTTTAATGTTTTCAGTTTAAAATTATTGTTTTAAATAAATGTTCCATTTGTTTACATTGTTGTTTATTCTTTTCAGCTTGTCAGTTACAAAACTGAAACTAAATTTATGACCATTTTAATAGAAAAATCGTTTCTGAATCAAAAATCGTTTCTGAATCGAAAAATCGATTTTGAATCAAATCGTGACACCAAAAATCAGAATCGAATCGATTCTCCAGACACTGAGAGATTCGCACCCTTGGATGGAAGCAGGTGTTTGATGTGTGGCCTGGTTGTTGTGTTTGGACCCTGTGCAGCAGAGCGAGCTGTGTGTGTGAGGTGAAGGACAGGTACGGCCCGTGTTGCTCAGTCTTCACTGGACTCCTGTGGTGTTGGCAGCAGAAGGAATTCCTGCTATGTGAGACGGGACCTTTCAGCTGAAGGCTGCCTTTGTGTTTTTCCTGCTGCCTCAAAGAGCAGATTTTACACATCAAACGTCGGCCGATGGTCCTAAAACATCCACGCTACAGGTTCTCCTGCCTTGTTCAGTAATAATTTACAAGTTTTCTGTAAAGATATGCAGAAAATAATCTTCGGTTGAGAGGATAAAAAATGTTAGGAAGTGACTTAAAGATTTTTAGGAAGTGACTTGAACAAAGTGATGGAGAAAACGATCATCTTGACGTGATCAGGTCCATCCTGTCAGAGCTGGGACACGACGGCATCCCGTCAGAACAGAGAGACTCTCATCAAATGAAATGATGAACCTCTCGTGTCTGTGGAAACTGCTCAGAAAGGTTGTCTATCTTCAGAAGGCTGGGAATTAATTACCGGTACAGTATATATATTTTTTATAATATATATAATAATATAACAAATTATATGTAATTGTAATTAAAATAAATGTTTTAAAGCTTATTTTCCAACTTTAAAATGCAACTAGCAGGAATTATTTTGTCACGGTTGTAGCATCACAAAACAAAGTGATTTAACCAACAAATAAATCAGAGTCAGAGAATCTTTATTGTCATTTGCACCGCATGTGGTATGAAATGAGATTATGTACACAGGGTCCCAGTTACATTCAACAACAGAATGTAAGAGAAAAACAGTAATAACATCTAGGATTAACTAAGAAAAACATCAACTAGAAATACA
>JBBPBX010097599.1:0-12832 GCA_038048925.1 Garcialebias charrua
CCAAACTCATTTTGTATATTAGTTCTAACCAAAACTTTAAAAAGGTGCTACCAGTTTTCATCTTGGAATAAAATTTGGGTATATTTTACAAACGTGTTTTTTAATCCTCACTGACTCAGCAACACATATGGTATTTAGAGTTTGAACCCATATTTTAGACATGAATTACACACTGGACATTTTGTATAGAGGCAAAAGTATCGCTTTTAACTTCATCAAGTTATCTAAAAAAAAAAGCTAAGTCTGGTCCTCTGGACATTCAAAAAAACAAAAAAGTAGAAACGTTTTGTCTTTCGTCCAAAAGACTTCCTCAGTCTGAGGTGCTGTATTCAACTCAGTCTTATAAATAGCACCTTCTCATAGTGGATCAACCAGTATGAGAGAGGAGTAAAGGAGGCCATCTTTGTGAAAAGAAACTCCACCATTAAACAGAGGTGGAGGCCTCCAGGTTCAACTGTCCCCCTCTTATGCTGTTATTACTAGTATCACTCAGCCCTCTGTGAATAGCAAACAACCATCAGGGTGCTAACGATCCTTCGTTAGGCTGATGGTCCTCCTTGATCATGTGAGCAGCTGGTTTCAGCTGTCATCAGCCAACTGGTTGATCCACTGTGAGACTGTGCTATTTATAAGACTGAGCTGAATACAGCAGCTCAGACTGAGGAAGTCTTTTGGACGAAACATTTCTACTTTTTTGTTTTGTTTTTTGAATGTCCAGAGAGGACCAGACTTAACTTTTTTTAGATTTTTCTACCTGGATTATTGAGCATGCATCAGGGTGTTCATTTAATAGTAATGCTGTAAGCATTTGTTTTATTACTACATTTAAAAAAAATCACAGGGATAATTGAAGCTGAAATCAATCAAATGTTCTACGCTTCTGTTTATAAATCTGGAAGAATCTTGTTTTTTATAGAGTTGAGTTCAAACAGTGAATAAAGCGTTTCAGGCCACTTGATGGCAGCGCCGCTTCACAACAGACGGCCATTTTAGGTCCTTGCTGAGTGACACGACTGCGTTTGATCGTTCCGCCAGCCGACAAACATCTGTAAAAAATAAACATCTGTTTTAAGGCGCAGGAGTAACGCAGTGACTGAACGAGTCCGTCCATTTAACCATGAGCGCTCGGAAACTGCACAGGTCAGGCTCAGGAGCCAGGCTCTCAGGCTCGGTGTTCTGGGCGTTTCCATGGTGACGTCATCATCACTCACTCAGAAGCTTGATTTATACTTGACGCGTCGCGCCGCGCGCGAGGGGCGCGCGCCAGAAGTGACGCGATTTCGCAGTCCCCGCCCCCTGCGCGTTGGCCCCGCGCGACGTCTTGGCGCGTGTCGCGCACCTCCGAATTTTTGAAACTCCGCAAGCCTAGTGCGCGCGCCACGCGCGCCGCACCGTTGACTTTTGCAGTGGACTGGGCTCAAAGAACAGCACTTTGGCATGCGCCGCCGGCGAAACTATAAACGCACGGAGCCGCACGGCTCGGTGCGCGCGCGGGGCGCGCGCTCCAGCTTGCGGACCAAAGCGAAAGTAGCCTTCAGCAGGCTCGCGCTGATCGACACGTAGTGGTTTGTTCAAGTCAAACGGAAGGTAGCTTCAATCCTCCCTGCGCACACAGGTGGGTTCTTTTTCATCATATGTTCGGTTCTGTTCGTTTTCTTGTCGGTAAGAATTGTACAACGAACGTTTTCCGCTGAATAATGATCAAATAAAGATCAAAACGTCGAGTTGTGTCGTCAGGTTAGCACTGTTAGCTTGCTGTGCTGCTAAGTTGCTAACGCTGAAGGGTAAACATTAGCTGTCGCAGTTTGTCAGTAGCTGACGCCTCTGGCCTCTTCTGTTTGTAGTTATCTATAAAACACGTATTTTGTTTTGCCTATCAACTAAATTTAAATGTTGGTACATCTGAACTGCTGTTTAGCCTGCTGGCTGCTGTGTGCTGCTTCATTTGAAGCGAAGCTTTCATCAAACTACAGTTCGTTTTTACAACTTTCACTTTAAAGAAGCTCCAGTTCAGTGTAAGGAAATGGCTGCTTTAGCAAGCACATTTGAGTGTTTCTGGAAAATAACCAAATCCCCCTCCTTCACGTCAAAATAAGTAATTGACTTTAACGTCAGGTAAAAATTAAGACTCGTTTGCTTGAAAATGTTCATCTGAGTTTATGTTCAGTTTGTTCAGTTTTTGTTCAGTTTATGTTCAGTTTATGTTCAGTTTATGTTCAGTTTATGTTCAGTTTATGTTCAGTTTGTTTATTTTATGTTCAGTTTATGTTTAGTTTATGTAGTTGAAAGTAGTATGTGAACCCTTATGTCGTTTATGTAGCCAGCTGTAGTTCATAAACACTTTGTTGCTAAATACTATCATCTGTTTTTCTGTAAAAATACCAAAGAGTAAAAAACAAATGTCTTTACAGGAGGACTACCTTGTATTGTTCATACACACGTTTGTGCCCTTTAACCTACTCCCATACCTAAACCTTAAATACTGTATAATAATGTAGGACATTTTATTTATAGAACTTTCTAATGTACACTCAATTAAAATGTAATTTAGAATCAATATGGGTTTATTAAGGAATAAGGCATCAAGACGAGTGGGCTGATACAGCCAGGTATTTCAGAACGTTTTGTTTGTTCACATTTATAGACTATAAAGTTGATTAAAGTTCACATCCTACCTGGCAGCTGGTGAGCTGAGCCCTGTTCTTCACAGAACCATTTGTTTTGACACTTTTATCCATATGTCAGAGATATGACGTTACACTAGTCTTCACCCTAATCATTAAAGTGAGCAGTAATTAGATTAATTTTTCTGTTCAAAGCAGACGTTCTTCACATCCTAGTTCCTGATTTCATCATGAACATGTTTGACCGCAACATCAACATCGACGCTCTCTTTAGGCTCTCCCAAATGTACGTACGCTTTTCGATTATTGTTTAACATGGTTCTGCTATGAGTCACATGTTAATCCATAATGTTCTATAATCTTCTCTTCAGATCTCATTCCACCCAGGTGCATTTGAAGAATGTGTACTCCAGCTTGGCTGTCTGTATGTTTGTGGCTGCAGCCGGCTCCTACGTTCACGTCGCCACACGCCTCTTTCAGGTGATGGGAACAAATTCAGTTTATTTATATAGCACCAAGTCACAACAGTAGAAAGGAAACGCTCCTTTTCAACAGGAAGAAACCTCCAACAGAACCAGGCCCTGGACGAGCGGCCATCTATTCTGACCAGCTGTGGTTTGAGAGGATAGGAAGGAGAAACGAACACAGAATGACAGTGCAGGTGTACCTTGTACTGGAGGAAAGACAATTCAATTGAATTCAGTTCATTTATATAGCACCAATTCACAACACAGTTGTCTCTGGGCACTTTACAGAAACATTCACATAGAAAAGTCCATTAGTAAAGTTCTCTGAGGAAGCAGCAGACAAGTTGAATCTTCACTGCATTGCAGTTTCTCATCACTTGGACAAAAACACTTGTTAAGGATATAAATAATTGCAAATGCAAACGGGTAGAGTAGAGCAAGTAAAGACAGTAGTAGAGTGAGGAAGTGTGGTCAATTTGTCCTCAGCTGCTTTTAACGATTCAAAAACACCATGTTGGATCGTTGAAATGGATTTTAACGAGAAAGGAAGGGGTCAGAGAAGAGCACCGGAGTTGAGCTTTTTGTCATCCAGTGGCTTCAGAAAGAGAGAGACACGAAGAAATGATGAAGCTGATAAATGAAAACGATGTTGATAATTTTCATTTATCATGCGATTAATTGATTTATTGTTTATCGCGACAGGCCTACCACTAACCTGGCAGCAGCATTTTGGATTAACTGGAGTTTTTACAGAAGTATTTGGACACCCAGATAATAAAACATTGCAATACTGTAGTCCAGTCTAGACATGACAAATGCATGAACCAATTTTTCTGCATCATTTTTAGATGTTTCTAATGTTAGTGATATTACGCAGGTGGAAGAAGGCAGTTCTAATAACGTTTTTAATGTGGGGGATAAAAGACATGTCCTGATCAAAAATAACACCAAGGTGTTTAATGCTGGACTGTTTTCTGTGCAGATGTTCTTATTTTATTTTTCTGTTTTCTGCAGTAATATTAAACAAGCTACAGTACTGTGAAAATTTGCTATGACTGTTCTTAAAAGCAAAACACATTTTCGATATGAGTAGGGGTGAACGGCACCGATTGCAATTATCTGGCCAATTACAATCATAGATTTCTAAAAGGTCTGACCTGCCGATTCTGAATTTGGCTGATACCGATTTAGTTTTATAAGCAACACTGTCAGGTGTTGTAAAGTCACAATGCAATCTTATTTTATGAAAAACAAAAATATTCTAGAAACAATACAGACTTGATTTAACTGGCCATGAGGTAGTGCTCTGAAATATAAATGAGGTTCAGACAATTGTTGTTAAAACAAACAAACCTAATCGGTTTCTCATGCAAGTATCGGCCGATTTCCCACAATTAAGAAAATCGGGGCTGATAAATCGGCCGGCCAATTTATTGGTGCACCCCTAGGTATGAAATAAATAAATTGCACAACCCTAAAAAAACAAATTTGTTCATAAGGCTGAGACAAAACCTTTAGTGTGTTTCCTCTTCCCGTCCTCACAGGGGGGAATCCTGTCGGTGCTGGGCTCACTGGGAATGATGTTCTGGCTCGCTATGACGCCTCACAACCCTGAGACAGAGAAGAAGAGGCTGGCTATCCTCACAGCATTTGCCTTCCTCACAGGTAAGCTGATGAGGTTGTTTCAGATGAAACTGTGACTCGACATGTTCAGAGTGATGAGTAGTCCGTGTGTTTGAACTTTGCTCTGCCTCTCCAGGTGTTGGCCTTGGCCCCACACTGGACTTTGTCATTGCTGTCAATCCAAGGTATGTAAAAGATTAATTTGTGCTAAACGTCTGCTAGCAGCTGCTCAGTAAAAGTTAAACAGTGCATCTAAAAGTGCGTTCAACACAAACCGTTCAGCTGTAACACGCTTTGTTTCCCCTCAGCATCATCGTCACAGCCTTCTTGGGAACCTCTGTGATTTTCATTTGCTTCACACTCAGCGCCCTTTATGCAAAACGCAGGAGCTACCTGTTCCTTGGAGGTAGAGGAGCTCACTCCTGCTGCTCAAATCACTTTCTTCACAAGACAAACACATTTCACAGCATCGTGTAGAAAAGGTGTGGTAACCGTTTCTTTTCCTGTCAGGCGCTCTGATGTCGGGCCTTTCCATCCTCTTTCTCATGTCCTTGATGAACGTGTTTTTTGGATCCCTGATGCTCTTCAAGGTAATGAGGAACAATTGTAAGACTTTGAAAACTAACTCCTACTATCACTCATAACGGTCCTGAAATGTGCACAATTTTCACCAAATTAATTTTTCCTCAGATTCTCTTTTTTCTTTCTATTTACAGAGTTTTATTTTATGATAAAATCTCATTTTTTTTTCACGTAAAACATGTTTTTATGATGACATATATATATATATATATATATATATATATATATATATATATATGTATACAGTATACTGTATATATAATATTTTTTAATAACCACAGTTTCATTCAAATGTAAAATAAAATTTAAAAATATTCAGCTTCAACACTTCGAGGTGCTGAAAAGTCATGTATATTGTATTTTTATATTTATTTATGTCATTTATATGTAAAATATAGACCGCTGCAGACCGGAGACTACACAAGTCTGCAGCGGCCAAAATAGTGTCATTAATTTGCCAATGTCAAATGTGCAAAACACTTGGATTGAGTGAAGTGTACCTCAAATCTTGACATTTTACAATAAATTTCAGTGTGAAGGTCCATTTCCATGATTCTGTTGGTGTTTTTCCACACTGCAGAAGCCTTCAAACAGCTGTACTGTTGTAACGCAGCACACAGCTGATGGTCTCTGGGAAACATCCCAACAAAATCTGATCTTCTGCTTCTCTGGGTCTCATTTGATATTGATTTTAGTTTTTTTTTTTTTTTGAGTCGATGTAGCTGATTGCTGACAAGTCAAAACTCTTCATTGATATTCCCAGCTCCACACAATGACAGTCTGAACATGGTCATGTTCTTAAATCCCAGTGTTTAATAATTAGCTGAAGGTCTCTTGTTTATATTGAAGCATTTTAATTTATTTACAATTATTTGTGGACTTGATGTGCAAAGAAGAGGGCAGAGGATAAATGACACTCATCCAACACTGCAGCAGGTTTTTCAACCACTTGAAGATATTTGAGTTAATAATATTTAGTCCTCAGATATGAACTTGGCTGTCCAATAAAGAACTGGGGATGGTCCCGTGGCTGTTGTCCTGTCAATGAGCTGTGCTTAATGACGTTTTTCTTCTGACAGGCGCACATGTACCTGGGGCTGCTCATTATGTGTGGCTTTGTGCTCTTCGACACTCAGCTCATCATCGAGAAAGCAGAGAACGGAGACAAGGACTACGTGTGGTAAGAACTTCATGTACTGCTCTCGTGCTTCTCACTGATCAGTGTTCAGTGAGCAAACCGTACTCACACTAACCTTGTTGTTTTCAAGGCACTGTGTGGACTTGTTCCTTGATTTCATCACCATCTTCAGGAAACTGATGATCATCCTGGCCATGAACGATAAGGTACTGCTGCTGTTTACAGTTCCACTCTGGTACTGGTACTTTGCATGTTTTGTATACTCTATAAAAGGACAGGACTACAGGTGGATAGTTCTACAGCTGCCAGGTGTGTCAAGTGTTGCGTTAGCTTTGAGTCTGCTCATTAAAATCTGCTGTACATTTACCACATCTGTGTGCAAATAGGTTGAAAGTGTGCAGTCAGTCGACCCCCGCACCACTCTGTTCAAAACATTTGCAACGAGCCTCGAGTGTCAGCATGCTGGAATAGACCACCTGCAGGCTAATCGGCTAAATTTAGCTGCTCCAGCTCCAGAAGAGAAGTCATATTCTGCACCGCCACTTTCAATTCAGTCATTGTCAATTTATTTATATAGCACATAAAAACACCAGAAGTGCTTTACAGTTAAGACAGATAAAAATAAAAGAGTAAAATGCATCTAGTGCCACTGAAACATAATAAAGTTAACAGTAAATATACAACAACAATAAAATCTGCTCAAAATTTGTTCTCAGACTCTGCGAGGATCAAACACCAAGTAAAACAGATGAGTCTTGAGCAAAGATTTAAAAGTGTCAACAGTCTGAGCGCTCTTTAAATTCTCAGGTAAACTGTTCCACAGCTTTGGACCAGCAACCACAAAAGCCCGATCACCTCTGGACTTCAGTTTGGATCTGGAGACATCTAAGAGAAACTGGTTGGTAGACCGGAGTGCTCTGACTGGAGTGTAGATGTTAATAAGATCACATAAATATGACGGGGCCAGACCTTTTAAGATTTTAAAAACAAGCAATAAAATTTTAAAATCAATCTGGAAGTGGACAGGGAGCCAGTGAAGAGAAGCCAGGACAGGACAGGGGTTATGTGTTCATATTTTTTAGTTGATGTTAAAAGACGAGCTGCTGCGTTCTGGACAGATTGTAAACGATGCAAAGATGATTTGTCTAAACCAACATACAGTGAATTACATTAGTCCAAATGAGAGGTAATAAAAGTGTGAATCACCTTTTCAAGGTCTCTGAAAGAGAGACAAGACTTCACCTTGACAATGAGCTTATCTGGAAGAAACTGGATTTAAACAACTGCATTAACAGCCATACATACATTTAGTAGATGTTTTTGTTTACGGTTCCCATTTCTGGATTCATAAAAAAATTGCTGACTCTGAAACTCAATATTTGTGACCAACTAAAGTTTCTAAGTTTGACATACACAATACCAGCATAAATAAAACCGTAATGACGACAAAACTGTAATATTTCCTTTTCACCAGAGTAACGCATTCACTTGTTATGCAACTCTGAATCATCATTAAATGCTGTACATTTAAATGACATCATTTTATTAAGACTGTTATTTCTCTAATAATATAATCATTATTACAACTTGTAGTATTTAGGCCTCAGTAGTTGAAATATTTTCATTCATGTTTTGAAATTAAAATGATTAAATCATGCTACCTTTTTAATGTTTAGTGAAATATAGTGAATCTGAGTGTTTTTGTGCCAAACTAGAATTGATGACTTATTTCCAGGGGATGATTTTTATTTTCACTGTAAACTATATTTCCAGGCTGTCCATTCTTTATTATTTTTGCTTTAAACATCCACAAACAAGCTGCTGGTTCTGGTTGTGACTCGGTCTCTTCTGAGACGGACTGAACCCTGGATTTGTCTTTCAGTCTCAGCTGCTGTTTGGTTGTAGAGTCTGTGGACTGGGTGTAGGGATGGGAATTGTTAAGAAATTATCAATATCAATTCCTTTATCGATATCATTTATCGATTCAATTCTGTTATCAATTCTCATTGGGTTAGTCAAAAAATATATAGTACACCATTTGTGTGCATGAAGTATTTAATGCTCTTTCACCAGAAAATAGAACTTTTATGAAAAAATAATTCCTAATTAACATTATTAAGGGGCTGTCCATGGTTGGAATGGGTGATAGGCTTCTATACAGTTGGACTTCTGTCTCTTCCTCAAAAAGTTCTTGTAGGGCTGTCTCTTTTTGCTGCTTTACAGGAGGCATCTGAAATTATTGACATAACCACAACTTGTAATTCACAAGTTTCAATTTTAAAATAGTGTAATAATCCATGCAATCTATCATCTTTCATTACAAAAAACAAAACTTACATAGTTATCATCTTCATCCTCTTCTGCCTCCCTCTTCGTCTCCCAGCTCTGCCAGCTTCAGAAGAAATTCACCATTAAAAACACTGAGCAGCAAAAAAAGCTCTCACAACAGAAAGAGGCTACAATGAAACACACTGAACAAAAATATAAAACAACACTTTTGTTTTTGCTCCCATTTCTACGGTGGCATTTTTAGGTCTGTTGTGTGTTGAAAAACGTCATCCTGAAAGCTAAGTGTGCTAGCAACAGCCTCTGAGCCAGCCAGACTCCGGCAATCCTCGTCAGCTAAATGTTATTACATGAGATGGAGATTATTTATACAACACAGTGGAAGCAGTAAAGCAAAAAAGTAACAAGTGACAGGAACTGGAGGAGTTTAACGTTACGTGCTGCAACATTTAAAACAGAGGAGGACGCTAGCTTGTTAGCTCGCTTCCACCACCACGAAGCAGCGTCACGAAGCAGCGTGTTAAAGACGGTACATTTGTACAAACTCACCTCATACTGAGTGCTCAAATGCTTCTCTCTGCATGTTAGAAGTATTTCCGCCCTTTATTGTAATCGACGCTTTGCATGTGTTGCAAGTAGACCTGGTTTCGTCTTCGCTTTTTCCTTGACACCATGTTGAACACCAAATACGGCGCATGTCTGTGATGTCATCACGTAAATGCGTCACCACGTCGAGTCAGTAGAACGAGTCAGAGAATCGATAAACTGAATCGTTAAGACAAGCAGCCTGCAATTCCAGAGAATTGAACTATAAAGAACCGGTTCGCACGCTTTGTTTTTGTTGCTGTTTCCGAATATAATAAATTACTAACCAGACATGCACTCCTCAATTCCCATCCCTAACTGGGTGCAGAGATCATTTAGAGCTAAGATGTGGAGCAGGTGTGGGCCAGTGGCCTGGCAGGCTCTGGCTGTGTCTCAATTCAGGGGCTGCATCCTCATGAGTGCACATTTGTCGGCCGCATACGTCATTGCCCCGCGCGGAGGACTGTCCCAATTCGAAGACTCCTCCTCATGCGGCCGAGGAATGCGGCCTACTTCCTGCCGAAATCGAAGGATGCATTCGTGAATCCTTCAAGACGGAGGCTATCCCAGAATTCATAGCGCCAGCAGAGATTTCGCGGGGGGGGTGGGACTTTCTGCGTGCAGAGTCGGGGCTGCTGTGTGTTGTTGAGTCATCAGCTCGTTTTAACAACAACCTCAGCGCGAATATTCATTCAACCTTTATTTAGTCATCTCAAACAACCTCAGCTCGAATATATCTCATTAAAATTTAACTTCAGAAACGACAAAAAAAATTGTGTTAGCTGAATATACAGTATATTAGTGTTTCTGAGTTTACTGTTTTTGAAGAACTGATTACAAATCAGATTATTTTACACGTGCGTAGCAAGGATTTTCTGAGGGGCAATCTTTTAAAACCCAGAGTGGATCAGTGAAAAGCAAGCTGTCGAGTAGCTCAACTGGTTAATCAACCTGTGATTGGTGCAGAGATACTTTTCTCGAAGCTGGTTCGAATCTCACTCGGTACGGGTAAAACTTATTTTACGTTTGTCTTTTATTGGATAAAAAAAAGAAGGAGTTTCACAAACTCCTTCCTTTTAATCTCAGTCCTCATTTTTTTATCCAATAAAAGACAAACGTAAAATAAGTTTTAACCGTACCGAGTGAGATTCGAACCAGCTTCGAGAAAAGTATCTCTGCACCAATCGCAGGTTGATTAACCAGTTGAGCTACTCGACAGCTTGCATTTCGTAGGTCCACTCTGGGTTTTAACAGATCGCCCCTTATAAGCTGATTTGTAATCAGTTCTTAACAAACAGTAAGCTCAGAAACACTAATATATATACATGTATTCAGATAAATAATATATTTTAGCGGCGTCCCTTCTCTTTCCACACACACCAAGCGGCACACAAGAACTTCCCACCCACTTCAATGCCGGCAAACCTGAAGGCTAGACCGTCCCATTTCAGCAGTTTCGCTCAGCCCACCCGGTCTTGTGAGTGCGTGGCCTACTCGGCCCAGCTAGGCTGGGTCCTCATGAGGATGCAGCCCCTGAATTGAGACACAGCCTTTGACCTCCACTCTTCTTTCTCTTTCATTCTCTTCATTCATTAGCTCCTCAAAGTACTCCTTCCATCTTCCCATCACACTTTCATCACTTGTTAGAACATTCCCATTCCCATCTTTAACAAGCCTAACCTGTTGCACATCCTTTCCAGCCTGATCTCCCTGTCTTGCCAATCGGTACAAGTCCTTCTTGCCTTCTTTAGTGTCCAATCTCCCATACAACTCATTGTACGACCTATGCTTTGCCTTAGCTACTTCCCTCTTTGCTCTACGTCCCATCTCCTTATATTCCTGCCTCCTCTCTTCAGTCCTCTCACTGTCATATTTCTTCTTGGCTAATCTCTTTCTTTGAATGGCATCCTGCACTTCACTATTCCACCACCAGGTTTCCTTATCATCCATTCTCTGTCCAGATGACACACCAAGTACCTTCCTACCTGTCTCTCTAATTACTGTTGCTGTAGTAGCCCAGTCACTTGGAAGCTCTTTCTTACCACCCAGAGCCTTTAACAGCTCGTCTCTGAATTTCTCACAACATTCTTCCTTCTTTAGCTTCCACCATTTGGTCTTCTTCTCTGATTTTACTCTTTTTCTCTTCTTCGCAACAACAGTCATTCTACACACAACCATCCGATGCTGTCTGGCCATGCTCTCCCCTGCCACAACCTTACAGTCTCCAATCTCCTTCAGGTTTCCTCTTCTACACAGAATGTAGTCGACCTGCGTACTCCTTCCTCCACTCTTATAGGTCACTCTATGTTCCTCCCTCTTTTGGAAATAGGTATTGACTATAGCCATTTCCATTCTCTTGGCAAAATCCACCACCATCTGTCCTTCCTGGTTTCTTTCCTTGACACCAAACCTACCCATCACTTCCTCATCCCCTCTGTTTCCTTCACCAACATGTCCATTCAGGTCTGCTCCGATCACCACTCTTTCCTTCCTGTGAATACTCTCTATTAGGGGTGCAGAAAAAATATAGATTTTTTAAAAGAATCTAGATTCTTAGGCCTGGCGATTCTGAATTGATTCTAAATGCCCCAAAATCAATTTTAAAAACGTTTAATTTTATATTTTTTCCACTCCTACTCCTGAGCGTACTGCATATAACATTTTGTGTCCATTTGGCCGCCGTAGAATTTTGGCCGTGTAGGCCACCGTACAGCAAGCTAGTTAGCCAGCTCTCTGTGGCTGTGTCTCAATTCAGGGGCTGCATCCTCATGAGTGCGCATTTGTCGGCCGCATACGTCATTGCCCCGCGCGGAGGACTGTCCCAATTCGAAGACTCCTCCTCATGCGGCCGAGGAATGCGGCCTACTTCCTGCCGAAATCGAAGGATGCATTCGTGAATCCTTCAAGACGGAGGCTATCCCAGAATTCATAGCGCCAGCAGAGATTTCGCGGGGGGGGGGGACTTTCTGCGTGCAGGGTCGGGGCTGCTGCGTGTTGTTGAGTCATCAGCTCGTTTTAACAACAACCTCAGCGCGAATATTCATTCAACCTTTATTTAGTCATCTCAAACAACCTCAGCTCGAATATATCTCATTAAAATTTTACTACAGAAACGACAAAAAAAAATGTGTTAGCTAAATATACAGTATATTAGTGCTTCTGAGTTTACTGTTTTTGAAGAACTGATTACAAATCAGATTACAGTATTTTACACGTGCGTAGCAAGGATTTTCTGAGGGGCAATCTTTTAAAACCCAGAGTGGACCTACAAAATGCAAGTTGTCCAGTAGCACAGTTGGTTAATCAACTTGCGATTGGTGCAGAGATACTTTTCTCGAAGCTGGTTCGAATCTCACTCGGTACGGTTAAAACTTTTTTACGTTTGTCTTTTATTGGATAAAAAAAAAGAAGGAGTTTCACAAACTCCTTCCTTTTAATCTCAGTCCTCATTTTTTTATCCAATAAAAGACAAACGTAAAATAAGTTTTAACCGTACCGAGTGAGATTCGAACCAGCTTCGAGAAAAG
>JBBPBX010097600.1:0-12831 GCA_038048925.1 Garcialebias charrua
ATAACTTATTCCAGGAAGGAATAACAAAGTTTTGAGCTTACGCTCATTCGACGTGGACTCATAACAGCAGGTTATCAGTCCTTAGCTGAAGACGAAGGTCGTTAGCTCTTGACCAAACGTACCCCAGCTCTTTGGGAAAGGTTCACATCTCTTTGAAGTTCCCAGAAACTCTGGCGTTCCAGCAACAGCTTAGAACTTAGTACCGGCTCTGAGAGGAGAGCGACTTGTTTTTTCCCCATTGGTCCAACAGGACCGGTCGGGGAGTTCACTTATTGTTATCAGAGTACAAGGCCACAACTAGCAGCAGAGAGAAATGTTTAGGAAAAGACAGACTCATAGACTCCAAGAGGAAAAACACTTGGATTAGCGTCTTAACACTTCTAAAACAAATCTGAAAAGCACAGTTTGACATATTAGCTGAACTTTGACACCTTTTCACTTGCAGAAATGACACATTGATGTTTCACATTTAAAGAATAACAGCATATAACATATATCATGAAAATGACAAAAGTTATTCTTTTGATCACATTAGAATAAAATCAAAGATAGAAATAGTCTCTTTTGATGACTATATTCTCAGATTACAACTAATGGAATGATTTTGTGGTAAATGTCTTGCTTTACTGAGAGGTCAGTAAAGGTCATCACTGGACAGTTCAAAAACCTTAGTTTGACCCTGGGTAGGTCCACTACATCTCCCCCCTTTTGGAAGCCATCGCCAGTCCTTGGGGATGGGGTCCAACACGAAAGGAAACCTTGAACTGTCTTTGATCTTGAAGCAATCCAGTAAGTGGAAAAGAAAAATCAAAAATTATAATCCCATAAAGTTTTTGGAAATTCCATACTGTTCGGAGGTAATCCCATTGCGAAAAGCTTTTAATCCTTTGGAAAACAAAGTCTGTTAACTCTTGGAAAACAAAGTCTGTGATCCCTTGGAAAGCAAAGTCTTATAATCCACAGCGGTAATTCCACAACGATTAGTTTTGTTGATTGATCAGCAACAATTGTTTTCATAATCAGCATGTAGAGGGAATCCCTCGATTGACGCAGAGGAGGCGACCCTTGGACGAAGGTTGAAGACCAAGCGTTGGAGCTGCAGGTCCCCACATCGAAGGTTGTTGGCTGGTTGGTTTCCAGTCAGTGCCACTCTGGTTCTATGTGTCATGCAATTATGTGGTTTTAGGTGGGCTTATGATTGGGATTTTACATTAAGCCTTACCTATATGCACCTGGTATGTAAGCTATCATGGTTTAGATCAGCTACAACTACCAATTAAGGGGTGGATCATGCATCAAAGTTAAATATAGGGATCTACGTCTATAGACGGTTCAGGAGGGCTTCTGTAACGAAGGCCTCTTCTTCCAAACTATTCCTCCATTCATAACTTAGCTTAAAGTTAAACTAAAATAGAAAAGAAAATATAGTTTGGTCTAAATGTCTGTTGTCCTTTAAGACGACGACGTAGGATTTGGTATTCCCTATAAATTTTGAAGTCTATGGCGAGACTCATCAAAATGAATAGATAATCTAGAATAGAAACGATCGAATCGGTTCAATTTAGAAATTGTGAGACCAGTGTAGTTTATGGTACCTTGAGTAGCTTTAAACTACATTGACTCTTCGACGATTGAGATTTAACAAAACGAACTGCATGTTGGCATAGTTAAATCCATCTTATGCATTAATCAATGTTAATACAAAACCTTTTTGGCTGGGAGTGTTCAGAACCACAACAATATCTCAAATAATGACAACAGTAATGACTAAACAACAAGGAAACAACGTTTCACTGCTTCGACACACTCTTGTCGTCAGATTCCAAAGTGCAACACACAAGAAAACAGGTCTCAACTTTATGACCGAGGTCAAATTAAATCTTGTGGATTTAAATGGTTGTTAAGGTTAGTTTTTTGTTGTGGGCGTTTCTAAGTTCAAATTGGACAATGCGACTTATAGGGTGGGAAATATGGTAGTTTAAACCTGATTAGTTTATTTACTAACTTGTGTTTGGACGACCTTATTATCCCATGAAGTCGGTGAGTTTGTGAGATCTTTGTCTTTTGTGGAGTCATTGAACGCCTTGTAAGGTTTGATCTGATTTCGATGTACCCATTTAGCAATTGGCTCTTTGCGGCCTTTGCTGATTTTGATTTCGTAGACGACTGAGGACACTTTGTCTGTTATCAGATGAGGTCCAGTCCACCTGGGCATTAGTTTGCGGGCGAGAGTTCCGGTCTCGGACCCTCCTTTCCCGGTTGCTGGAGCGAACGTATAGTACCAGACTCTGTCTCCCACTTGGAGTTCATTATGAGAGGCCTTCTGGTCGTAGTACGCCTTGCGTCCTTCAGCGGATTTTTCCAGGTTTTTCTGGGCGAAAGCAAAAGTGTTTCTGAGGTGTACATTCAAATCTTTCATGTATTGTTGTGTAGTGTAGGCTGTCGCCATGGCGGCGTCGCCTGGTTGGTACAACAGGTGTAGAGGGAGAGTCATTTGTCGACCGGTCATCATCTCGAAGGGAGAGATGCCAGTTGATGTGTGTGGAGTGGCTCTTATGGCCATGAGGACCAGAGGGAGTTTCACGTCCCAGTCCTTGTGGTTTGCAGCCACGTATTTCTTCAAAATACTCACCACAGTTCTGTTTGCTCTCTCTACTTGGCCTGAAGCCTGTGGGTGGTAGCCGACATGAAAGTTGGCCTTGACGCCTAGCGTCTTCCACAGTTCTTTCATCACTTCACCTGTGAAGTGTGTACCTTGGTCTGAGTTCACCCGAAGGGGAAGTCCAAACCTTGAGAATATATGATTCATTAACAACATAGCAGTGGTTTGTGCTGTGTCGTTAGGAGCTGGTAGGCATTCTACCCATTTGGTGAATGCACAGGTTACCGTGAGAAAATATTTATTTCCTCTAGAGCTCTTAGTGAGTGGTCCAACCCAGTCGATCTGGAGGTCAGACCATGGGAATGCAATGCCTCTGCTTTGCAGTGGTGCTCTGTGAAGTGGTCTGGTTGGCTGAAACTGGCCACAGACCACGCACCCTTCAATGTAGTCCTTGACATCCTTTTTCATTCCAGGCCAATAGGCAATTTGTTTTAATGCCGTCAGCGTGGCTTTATCTCCTTTGTGTCCTGCGGACGGGAGATCATGGGCATGAACTAACATCACCCCCCTTTGGTCATGGGGAACCACGAACACAGGTGAGGACGTTGGTCCATGAGCGAAAGTTAAGATGCCCTTGATTAGTTTTAGCTGTTTGCGCAGCTGATAGAGGACCTTAAGGTCTGGATCGGAATCCAGGTCGTCTTTAGACGGACTATTTTTGTTCGGATCAGTCAGGTACAGTATCATGGAGTTGATAGCAGGATCCGACTTCTGTAGTTGGATGATGTCTGGGTCAGTCAGTGCAGGTCGTACAGAGACTGCGTTGTCAGCAGGTCTGGCTGCGGCCTGTGCACGTGTGACTGCCATTACCCTGACTGTAGGTTGTGTTGGCAGAGTCTTGATTAACCAGGAGGGGTCGAAGGACCATAGAGGACCTTCGTCGGCTCCTTCTTTGGCTAAGGAATCTGCAATGTCATTGTAGTGCTTGTCATCGCCTGGGACTCTAGAATGTCCTGGAACTTTCTTCCAGTAGATCTGTAAGTCGTGAGATGTCACCAAGTGATCACACGCTATGAAAAGCTCTTTGTGTTTGACCACTTTTCTGTCGCTTGTTAGGAAACCGTTCTGTTTCCACACAGCGAGGTGACAAGCGAAACTCAAACGAGCATAGTTAGAGTCAGTGCAGATGACTAGCGTCTTGATGGAGCGTTCTACTACCATCTGGAGAGCTATTAGGATTCCTGCAATCTCAGCGTACTGAGAAGTCTGAGAGCCTAATTTGTAGCTGAAAGTTATCTGTTCTTGGTCTTGGAGGAGAACTCCTCCAACACCTGCCCTACAGATTTTGTCGCGGAGGAATGAAGATCCATCCACGTACAATGTTGTCATATCTTTGCAGATATTGTCATCAAAGAAGTGGTGATTCGGGTCTTCAGTTACTGGGGTTTTTTCCTCAACCGGCGGCTGGGTGGCTGGTACATCTTGTGTACACTTCTGGCAGATTGCCAAGTCCGTCCCCAGATGAGACTTCTTGTTTTGACCATAACGTATGTCTAGGTTAAAACTTTGAAGCGCCATGAGCCACGTTGCAACACGTGAGTTTGTTACCACACCATCTCTGATGCGTTGGCTGTTCAGGAATGTCACTGGCTGGTGTTGTGTTTCCACAATGATTTTCTGTCCACCAATGTAGCTGGAGAAATGCTTTACTGCCCACACTGTGGTCAGTAGAGCTTTCTCACAGTCTGAGAATCTCAACTCGGGGCCTGCCATCGTCTTGCTGGCGTAGGCTACCACACGTTTGTCTCTGTCGTGTATTTGGTACAGACCTGCACTTATGCAATGAGCTGAGAAGCCCACTTCCAAGTAAAACTCTTTGTTGTAGTCTGGGTAGACTAAACATGGGGCTGACTTAATCCTGTTTATAAGAGCGTTCATTGCCTGCTGCTGTTTGTCAGTCCAGACAAATGGAACGTCTTTCTTTAGGAGTTCAGTCAGTGGCTTTGCAAGGTCTGCATAGTTCTCTATGAACTGGTTCGAGTAGTTACACACGCCAAGAAAACTTTGTAGTTCTTTGAGATTGGTGGGGACTTTGAGATTGTCAAGGCCTTGGGTGCGAGTCAGTTGTGGTTGTACTCCGTCTGGACCTACGAGTAGGCCAACGTAGTCCACTTTGGTTCTGCACCATTGGCATTTTGACAGTGATATCTTAGCACCAGCAGTTGCTAGTTGATTCAGAACATGGTCGATCTCAGCCAAATGTGAGTCCAGTGTTGGCTGCCTCAAAAGGACATCGTCCACATAAATCAGTGTCCCACGCTCGTGGGCGTCAGGACATGCTTTGTTCAAGAAGATGTTGAACTCTGCAGGTGAGTTAGCGTAGCCAAAGGGACACCTGTTAAAGGTGTATTGACGGCCACCAAAAGTGAAAGCTAGTTTGTACTGGTCCTCGGCGCGCACAGGGATGGTCCAAAAACCAGAGGCGACGTCGAGGGTCGAGAAGTACTTACCATTGGTGACCTTGGGCAGTTCCTGTTGGAGTTGCGTCATAGGCCATCTGGATAAGGGAACTTGTTTGTTTAGCTTTCGGTAGTCTATAGTGAGTCTCCACTTACCATTTGGTTTTAACACCGGCCATAAAGGCGCAGAGTAAGTGCTGTTACAGTATCGGATGATACCTTTTTCTAACAGGTCATTAATGATTTCTCTGATAGGTTGATGTGCTGCCAGAGGAATCTTGTACTGTCTGACAAATGCAGGGGGAGCATTAGGCGGGGTTGGGATGCTCACTGTGTGGAGCGTGGTCAACCCACAATCCATCGAGTCAGTCGAGAATGATCTCTCATATTTTAGAAGAACTTTGCGAAGTTTGTCCCTTTCTTCATCAGTTTTCAGGGCGTCGGCTTGGGCGACCACCTGGTCAATCTGTGAAGCAACTGAGAGGGGTTCTTGTTCTTTGGGGAGCTCCAGTGAGTCCCCTTCAGTGTCGTAAAACCTGTCAACAGGTAGTGCACTGTAAGTTTGGGGGCATAGACTGTCTCCTTTGTTGAAACCGAACCTGCGGACAGTGTCCTGGTCGGACTCAGTGGGGGAGAAAAGAGCTATGGCCTGTGTTGGTTTCGTGAACAAGACTTGCCCCGTGTGTTGATTTGGGATCAAGTTTTCTGGGAGTCCTCCCAGAAATGGAATGCTTAGCTCAAAATCATGAAAATCAGTAGAGATCAACCATCCTAGCTGTGTGTTTTTTGGGATCAGTACCTCTTCTGTGCTTGTGTTGCACACAGCAACAGTCGTGGTTCTGCAGTCGAGGGTCACTTGGCATGTGGCCTCCATGGACAGTCCTAAGTTGAAAAACATAGGAGATGGTTGAAAGTATGCCTGTTTTGTGCTAATAGCTTGTCCTTTCATGATGTGACACATCACCGGCTTGTTCATAACCTGAGGTGGTACCGCAGTGTTATGGCTGTTAGCAATCTGGCAGACCTCTGGAATGGTCTGTCCAGCCTTAAGGTTCTCTGTGGTTAGCACAGGAGAGTCCTTTGTGACTGTGTCTAGTGACCACAGTACATCGTTGTTGATGTCCACTCGGACACCTAATCTTACCAAAATGTCGGAGCCTATGTAGGTTGCATGTGGTAAGTTCGGGACCACGAGGAATGGGTGATCCAGTTCTCGTTGGTTCCAGAGCAGTTTCAGGTCAATGATCCCTTTTGCGGTCATTACCTGTTTATCGTTGGGGTCTGACGAAAAGCGGAAAGCCTTTTTGCTCATTTCTAGACCCAGCTGTTTTTTAACCAAGGTTCCATAGAAAGCTTGGCTGATCGCTGATTTCTCCGTCCAAGGAGACAGAACAGCATCATCGTTGTAGGATCCTTGGATCTCAACACCTTTGACTATCCTTATTGTAGGTAGTGTTCGGTGAGCGCCAACTGTTTCAGCTCGCAGAGCTCTCTTGTTGGGCCTCTTCTGCCTCACCTATTTTGGAAGGTTCACTTACCGGGATTGTGCTCTCGGTTGAGGATTCCCTTGTGCCTTCTGAGGTACCTAAGCTCTGCCTTCGACACCATCTGTCATTCTATCCTCCTCAACAGACTAACCTCCATCGGCATCTCAGGTACCCCGTTAGACTGGTTCACCTCCTATCTCTCTGACCGCACTCAATTCATTCAGCTTAAATCCTTCCGTTCCCAGTCTTCCCCTGTCTCCACGGGTGTCCCCCAAGGCTCTGTCCTCGGACCCCTCCTCTTCATCATTTACCTCCTTCCTCTAGGCCACATCTTCCGCAAACACGGCATCCATTTCCACTGCTATGCTGATGACACGCAGCTCTACTTGTCATCAAAACCAAACTCCACCCACCCACCCTCCATCCTCACCGACTGTCTCAACGAGCTAAATCACTGGTTTTCTAACAATTTCCTTCAACTAAACAGCAACAAAACAGAAGTCATTCTCGTCGGTACCAAAAACTCTATTTCAAAATCAGAACATCTTCTCGTCCCCCTTAACAACTCTCTGCTATCCCCCTCCCCTCAGGTCAAGAGCCTCGGTGTCATCCTCGACACCACTCTCTCCTTCACTTCACACATCAACAATATTACTCGGTCTGCCTATTTCCACCTCCGTAATATTAACCGTCTCCGTCCTTCTCTCACACCCCGCTCCACAGCCATCCTGGTGCACAGTCTTGTGACTTCCCGTATTGACTACTGCAACTCCCTTCTCTACGGCCTCCCCAACAAATCTCTCCACAAGTTACAGATGGTCCAGAACTCAGCTGCCCGTGTCATCACTCAAACCTCCTACTATGATCACATCACTCCTGTCCTGCAGCAGCTCCACTGGCTCCCGGTTAAATCACGCATCATCTTCAAAATTCTACTCCTCACGTTCAAAGCTATCCACAACCTTGCCCCTCCTTATCTATCTGACCTCCTACAAATCTCCATCCCATCACGCTCTCTCAGATCCTCCTCTTCACTACATCTCCATGTACCCTCTGCCCGCCTCTCCACCATGGGGAGCAGGGCCTTCACCTGCTCTGCCCCTCACCTCTGGAACGCTCTACCGCCAGACCTTCGAAACACCACCTCCCTTTCTCTGTTCAAGACTGCCCTGAAAACACATCTCTTTAGACTAGCTTATCATTAACTTTACTAAATGTATTTTTATCTTCCATTTTATATCCTTTATGTATTTTATATTTCAATTTGTCGCTGATAATGTTTGCTCTGTATTCACTGTGTTGGTTTGTTAAGTGTCCTTGGGTGTCATGAAAGGCGCTTTTAAATAAAATGATTATTATTATATTATTATTATTACCTGCTGTTAAACAGTCAGTGTCACCTTGTGTAGGCATATCGATCGGCAGTGGTTGGCTCACTCTGGTCCACATTGTTTGATCGCCATAATCTATAATCACGTCAAAGCGGTTTATAAAGTCTTGGCCAACCAAAAATGGGAATGAGTCAACGGTGGACACGTGTACCGGGTGGTACAATGTCGTTTCACCAATCTGCATGTGAACCATGGCTATAGCTGTCAGGGTTGTACTCGTATCCGAGAGGCCCTGCAAGACTATAGCACATTCTTTGAGGGGTATTTCCCTGTCAACACCGTTAGCAGCTAGCCGTAGCTCTTCCAACAGTGTGGGTGACATAATGGATATGTCTGCCCCACCATCCAAGAGGGCCTCTTTTGTGAGGACCCCTTCCAACGTGATGGACAGGTAAGCTTTCTTAGCGGGCCCCTTTCTGATAATGTTACACAGGAACCTATCAGGTTTTCTCCGACGTTTATCACGTCTACCCCTGACTGTGTGACTTTCATTTATCAGTACTGGTAGTGCAGACACACATGGGTCTGAGTGTTCAGTTTGTGGCGAGCCACTATCATTGGTGAGTGAGCTTTCCCCCCCTTTTCCAGACGAGGGGTTCTCGGACTCCGTAACAACGATGTCATGGATACATTTAACGTTCTGTTGACTGTCACACCCCGGACTGTCAATGATTTGACTGTCGTTACCCTGATTGCCAGTATCCTGACCATCAGTATCTTGGTGATTGTCATCAATTGTGGCATTGATGTTATTTGTGTGCTCAGAGTTACTATCAATGATAGTGCTACACATCACACCAGGTTTGTTCTCATTTTTTGTATTACCCCACACTTCGAACATCTGACGTATGTTCTCCATGTCTTCTGGGGACAGAGGGCTACGGCCTTTCCTCTGGAACTTTTGCGATTTTTTGCCTGTCTCGGACTGTTCTGTTCGAGGGGTAGGAGGGGCTTGTCCTTGACTTGGGGGTTCCTGTTGGGACCACCCATTGTTATATGGTTTACTCTTGTGACCATCTTTCTTATCCTTAGGACGTGCACCCCCCTTTTGATATCGTCTTCCGAACTCTGGGTCTTGTCTGAGCCACTTCGGGTCATAGTTCCAGCGGACACCTTCGCTACGTGTTTTGTCAGGTCGAAAATTCTGTTTTTTCTCACCTTTTGTAGGAAAAGGAGTCGTTTTCCGCGCCCCTTCCAGCTCTAGTGAGTTGGATTTGACCATCTCACCCGGGCACACCTCAAAGGGTGTTTTGTTTGGTGTGCGACCTGTAAAAACATCTATCGCACACTCTCTTATTTCATCGATGGACCTCCGTTTGTAGTTCGCGCTGACATGAACTTTCTCCCTTATGTCAGGGCAGAGGTTTTGGCTGAAAATATACTTAAACCCTACCTCCTCCTCCATTTCAGGTTCGCATCTGTCGCCGAAATAGGCACGGAATATTCGGTCATAATATGACCTTGGGTGTTCATTCCTACCTTGCTTGATGTTAGCTGCTGCTATGATGCCATCGGGCCCCGTGCAAGGAGTAAACTCCTTTATCAGCGCAGCACAGAGAAGACTGTAGTCTTTCATCACTGCTTCTCGTTGACGCTTCATAAAAGCATGCACTGTCCTGTCCGATGTTAACCTTAACAGACAGATTCTATCATCAGCTGTAGCTTCTGGGAAGCGTTGAAGCTGGAAATCAAGGTCATCGAGATAGATCTTGGTTTCATGTGAGCCCATCGGGCCAGGAGCGAAGGTTTGAATGCTTTTAGCCATATTCCGTAGTTCAGCCATTGATAGAGGTATTTGTGGGTTATTATCAGATCCACTTACCGGTGCATCCGGTGGGATTGTCGGTTTTAGAGGCCCTAAGGGACGGCGTGGTGGTTTAGGTGATGGAGTTGATGTTCTAGGCGGTGGTGTTGGAGGTCTGGGCTCATCTAGAGACTGACCCTTAATTAATGCCAGACGTTTTTTCTTTTCTTGGTTTAATTTGTATTCAGTTGAGGCCAGCTTCTCCCTGCACTCTTTTAATTCCGCTCGGTCGTCTATAGACTCGCGTTGTAAGGCACAACACCGACTGTGGAGTTCTTCTTTTTCAAGAACGGCCGCATCATGTTGAGCATTAATCCTGAGATTTTGCTGTTTGGTCGCCTCGTATAACTTTAAAGTATGATCTTGGCATTTCATGAGGTCATCCCGTGTCACCCTTGTCTCCTGTAAACTTTTAGTTAAACGTTCAATCTCAGCCTGTTTAAGATCGCAAACCAGTTGAGTCGTATCGTTCGCCTGAGACTGTTTTAGTGACTGAACCTCCACCTGCAGTTTTTCAGCTTCAGCTCGAGCTAGTTGTAAATCAACATTTAATGTTGATCTTTCCGCCTTACGTTTTCTTTGTTCACGCTTCAAATCATGCTCTAGAGCTGAATTTTCTCTGACTTCCTGGTCCAACCTTGCCTTTAGTAACAGGGCCAGCTTTGCTAAGCGCTCCATACTGACCTTTTTTGCTTCCTTTTTCGAGCCACCGCTTGCCACTTTTGTCAGCTCAGAGCATAACGTTGGTGGATTCATTTCAGGCATCGTTTTACCATAATCTGTAAATTTTTCTGCAAGCTGTCCCAAAACCTTATCAATCCAGTCTGGCCCATCAACTTCAGCCTTTTGATCCGGGCCTTGAGGATCAGGGTCCACTGGCTCTGGACCTGATTCTGCATCTGACTCTTTGTCCGATTCAGGATTTGATTCAGGGTCTGGTTCATGATCTGATTCAGGATCTGATACAGGAGGATTCACCTCTGGGTCTGCACCTGAGTCTGTGACCAGCTCCATATCTACTTCTTCTTTGTCTGCCATCGTGATGTTTTGATTTTGTTTGAATCAAAATTTAGCAGATTTGTTTAATTCTTTTTTCCAAGAGAATGTATCTGGAGCGAGAAGTGTACTTTTTGTTTGTTATTTTAAATTCTTTTATATATAAAATAAGCAAAAATGTTTGTCTGTACCTCTGTTATTCTAAATTTTTTATTTAAAATAAACAGGATTTTCTGTTAGTGTACAGAACAATTTTTAAGCTGGTAATTTCACCATAAAAATGCTGACTTTTTTATGATGTCTTTGAGAAAACTCATCTGTCAACGTCTTTTAACCAACAGGGGGCAGCTTCGAGACTTAATTTTATCACGAAGAGACTGATTTTGTTTATTCAGTATTTAAACTAAAAACAACCTTTTCAGAATTAGTTTCTAGTGTGTCAGTGATAAACGCTCGAACCACGTTCTTGTCAGAGACAAATCTATGTTGTTAGACAGTTTAGATGGCTTTAAATGAGTGTTTAAACTCACTGTGAGTGTGTGAACTGCTTGTCACCCGAAGTGCACCTGGAAATGACGACACAAGTAGGCGGGTCGACGCAGCGCGTCACCAGCTTCCGTTGAGCGAGGCGGAGCTCGCTAAACAGATACGTGACGTCAACCAATCAATCACAACGTTTGTAGTTCATTCCAAGCATTCATGGTGAATGTAGTTTCTTACCTTCGACCAGTGCAGTGCCGGAAATGACGACAAAGTGGGTTGTTCGCAACAGCGTGCGTTCCCAAATCAGCGAATCAGCGCTCGCTACGAGAGTGATTGACAGTTCACAGCTCTCGTTCATCCAATCACAGCTCATAAACAAAACGTGTGGGACACGTAGCTCTTTAACGTTAGCTTAGCACAACAAAACACAACTTTATAGACTCGTAATCAACTCAAACGCTTCAAATTAACTTCCCAAAATTCTGAAACATGGCAATCACATTTAAAACAGGCACAACTAAGCTACGCTCAGTAACACAGCACTTCAACTGTAACACAACACGGACTCTCTTCGGAGCCGCGTTCAAGGTCGGTTCCGTCCACTTTAAGGAAGCAGAATTCGGGTTTCAGAACCACTATCCGACAACGTTCTAACAGTTATATGCTTCTTCGACCTGCTCTAAAATGTAAAATACCACAACAGCAATCTTGTAGATGTTAAATTAGCTTTCAGGTTCTATGACTCGGCGGTCATGTCAACAAAGCGTTGTACAGGAGTCCGTGCGTGAACTGGATCGGAACCAGAACCCCCACAGACCACGGGCTGACAAAACTTCACCTGAATGCTTCCAACAGCGTGTAACAGAGTTGAAACGATAATAATCTCACAGCTTCAAATGATAAAAACATGCAGAATCTGCCTGTCTTGACACTTCCAGCCAAAATTATTATCCTTAGAGTTTAAAACTTGGATCCTAATATGCAAACATGACGTTACAGTTCATGAGAGACCACAAATTTATCAATAAACTTTTAGAAAACACGTAGGGCCACCAGATGTAAAGGATTATGAGGAGGTCAACATATTGCATTAATGTTTGGATGATTTTTACAGATGTGTATTTGAAGTTTGCTGTGGCAATAGCTGAGACGAATCCCCAACACATTTCTGATCGCTAACATTTTGCACAAGTTCACTGTTTTGATTTTTGTCAATAACTATCTGGAGTTAATTCTGTCTGTTTAGCAACTGCCAGGAAATAATCACTGAATGTACCAACAGTCTGAGACAATCAGTCCAAGGTGGTCGCCCCACAATCAACATGAATGCATGGCTGTAACTCGGTCAGTTTTACAGGAGCTAAAATTTAGCTGAGAGTCGTGCAAACTCTTGAGCGTTTTATATAAAACTCAGTTATTTCTCCATATTTATTTATTTTATTTTATTTTTTATTCATTTCAAATTTAGAAAACAAAAGAAACAATTTACAAACCATATGGAGAAAAAAAAAGATTTAAAATGAAAGGAAGCTAGAAGAAGAGAAAAATCTTCTATCATCTGCCCCTTCTTAAAACAAAATAAATTCAAACAATAGTACATTTAGTATTT
>JBBPBX010097601.1:0-12831 GCA_038048925.1 Garcialebias charrua
CACAAGCCCAGAGCAGGGAGAGATGCGAAAAAGAGAGTCAGGTATGGATGACGGAACAAGCTCAAAGTCAGGTAAAAGCCGACTCAAAACGGAAATAGGTGAAGATGACACCATGGCAGAGTTCATTGATATCTTGGCAGACAGATTTGTAGAAAAGTGTGAAACACAATTCTCCCTTAGAACAAAGAACCTACCAGGAAAATTTGAAAATATAGCAGAAGACCTGGCAGGCACCTCCGACCCAACTACCGGGAAGCGCAGGAATAAACAGAACCATCTTGAGTTAGACGCAGAACCTGGTCAAGGAAAGGAAGAGATAGTAAAAAAAGACCCACCAAAACCAAAGAGTGGGGATCAAGGCCCTAGGAAACCAAAAAACGAACCCCAAGCCCCGAAAGCTTTAAAACCATTGCCTGAAGAAGCTCGGGTCCTAAAACAAGTAGGTGATGCTAGGGTGTATAGCCTAGTAGGAATTCCCTGGGTTATAGAGGGAGACGGGTTATTAATATTCACAGACAACATGTACCGAATACACAATGGAAACTTTAAAAAGGCCCTGAAAAATGCAGCCGGTCCCGATTACCAAAAAGAGGTAAATCAGTTGACCGCATTGGCCTCATATACGACAGCAAGGGTGAGCATGACAAGAGCAGGGTATCTCCCGTATTATGCAGTGATACATGTCCCGATCCAAAGCTATAAAGAAGCAAAAAGTGATGAAGGATACATGAAAAACATGATAGAAGCTCTAGAAAAAGGGCTAGCTCAGGCAATCGCCTATAACTTTAGGAGGGTAACAATGAGCATAGAAGGGTTAAGATCACACAACCTCCAGTGGGAGATAGCTGAACGGGTCGCTATTAACACCGCAAATTATATGGTAACTCGTATGCCACGTGAAACCATGTTGAAAGAAGTAGTTATAATAATCCCGGAAAAACTAGAGGAAGACCGCAAGGCGCGACTACTGTACTCGATAACCTCAGCTAAGGAAACACTTGATCAAAACCCACGGAACCCTAGAACAGATGATGAAGAGATACCATCAACCTCAAAGGAGGGAAGACAAATGAAAAACACGTTGAGAGACATGGAACGAAAACCAAAAGCACCCGTAAACTCTCCCATAGGGAAAGCAATTAAAACCCCGACAGAAAACAAGGGAAAGGGTGAAGCCAGAACCCAAAAAGGAAGTTCCGGGTACAAATTAGTCCCACTAGCGCAGACATTGAATGGAAATGAAGAAAATGACAACGAACAGAATCCTAATAACGAGCCAGGCGAAACCGTAGAGTCAGTGACCTCGGAAGACGAAGGCAGTGAGAGCCTATATTCCGTAGACCAAACTCACCTCCCGACTATACAGCTGAGGATAGGGACTAGAAAAGGCCAAAAGAAGACAGTAGCATTGATAAATCCCTGCAGGGCATCAGAAAGAGTAGCCAGAGACATAACATGGGGCCCAATAAAAACAAGGGAAGGACGCAGTACTTATATTCCTGAGGTCGGACAAGTTGGATACGAGATCCCAGAAGAATGGGCAGATGGGTTGAAGGAGACAGTGGGACTGACAGTCAAAGCAACAAGGGGAGAATGGGCTAATATTCTTATGATGCCTACATATCCCACGTTAGCAGCTCATGAACTCCTAACCAGCAACTTCAGGACAGCTTACGTAGCTATAGTGCACGATGTGCTGTTAAGAAGAATGAAAAAGGCAGCTCAGAAATTTGCCAACGAGACAAATGAAAGGATGATGAGTGACACATCAGAAGATGGGCAGGAGGCACCAAGTCAGAAAGAAATAGTCCAATCACACCACGAGCCTCGGCAGACCATAGAACCTCGGCAACAGGAACCATGCCGAACCTCCAACCCAGAGACCGACAGCTACCGTGAGTACAAAAAACTGAAAACTTTAGTCAGAGAAAAAAGAACTGATGAAACTAGTGAGGAGTATATTAAGGACGTATGGCCTATGGTGATCAGCTCCACTGAATGTGATAAGGCGAGAAGCCTGTGGCTTAGTTGTATCACCGCAAACCCAGTGGGCAAGGAAGAGTCAGCTCAAGAACACTATGAAAGACTAGTTCTAGAGGACATGGATGATGAAGACGCTCAAATCCAGCGGGCGAAGGTACGAATGGACCAAGGTCAACGCCTCACGTCGGTCTGGTATGAATTGAAACGAACAGTCCCTCCAAAAAGATATGTAAAGGCTCTGAGGGTAGTAACAAAAGGTAGGAGAGGTGAAATGAAGTTTGCGTCCATGCCCAGTGAGACCTTAGTCCCGGCAATAGACCATACAGTGAAGTCTTTTGATCTAGAACAACAGTTTTGGGAAGAAAAAAGGAAAAACGAGACGAGACAAAACCCAAAACAACAAAAACCAGCCCCTAGGGCACAGCAACAGCCACAACAACAACAACCACAGCAAAATAGACAGCCCCAAAGGCAGTCAGAATCGCAATACAGGGATAGATCCCAACGGCCCCAGTCGGAGCCGCAATACAGAAGTCAACAATCAAGTAGATCTCAGGCCCAAACTGCAAACGCAACGCCTCAGAGAAGAAATGATTTTGTGCCTAGAGAAGAATTCCTTAGAATGACCCAAGAACAAAGAACGGCCCTCCAGGAATCCCGAAAGAAAAGGGATGGGGGGCCAGCTAAATAATGGCTGACAGGTCGCGGGTCACCCTAGAAGATGCTTATTGGAAGGGAGACGAAATCTACACGAATGTAGACGGTGAGCCTTATCTAATAGACTCAGGGGCAGAGGTGTCTATGACCCGCAAAAACCTAAAAACAATAGGACACCTAACGGTTCAATTAGCAAATGGAACTATAGAGAAAATGCCTTATGCATTGTGGCATGGAATTGTTTGGATAAAAGGCCCATACAACCTTGTGGCCATAACAGATATGAAAGATTTAAGAAAACCACGAAAAGACCGCAGAGCTCTGAACAGACGACTGGAACTGCTTAAAACCCGGTTAGTAAAAATAGGGCCCACAAATGAAAAAATTGAATCTGGAGAATGGTATAAACCTGTAAATATTCCTGAGGTGGCAAAAGAAAAAATAAATGAGAGCGACTTCTCCCCAGCCGGGAAAGAGAAGTTAAAACAAATCATCGAGTCGGCCTCAGTGGCCAGGTTTAAAAATGACTGTGGGGATTTAGGCCCATCAGTTATACATATGATTGAAGGCGGAGTACATCCACCGGTACGACAATATCCACTAAACCCTGGTGCCGTTGAAGAAATGAACAAAATTGTAAGGGAATTAAGTGCTTTAGGGATTATCAGAGAAGAATCTAATCCTATCACCAACAGCCCCATACAAGCGGTAAAGAAACCTGAGTCCTCCGGAGGAGGATGGAGACCAGTGATTAACTTTAAGGCATTAAACAGGCGCACAATAGCTAACCGAGCGAGTCTAATCAACCCTCAGGGTACCCTGAAGACACTGCAAGTGAAAAAGTACAAATCATGCATTGATTTAGCAAATGGATTCTTTTCTCTTCGACTAGCTAAACAATCACAAGGGAAAACAGCTTTTACCCATCAAGGAAGGAGTTATGTCTGGCAACGATTACCACAGGGATACAAAAATTCTCCGAATGTATTTCAGTCAGCAGTTATGGACGTGCTTAAAGGCTTAGGCGCCACAGTTTACATCGATGATGTGTTCATAGCAGATGACACAGAAGAAGAACACCTAGAAAGATTAGCAAAGGTGGTGCAACAAGTGACCAATGCAGGACTGAAATTAAATCTGAAGAAATGCCAGTTTGGGCAATTCCAGGTGAACTACTTAGGTTTCCAAGTAGCGGCAGACTTAGGCCTCTCTGAAGGCTACAGGGAAAAGCTTGAGCAAATTCAGCCACCTGAATCTGAAAATGAGCTACAGAAGATCCTAGGGCTATGTAATTATGTAAGAGATCATGTCCCTAACTACCAAAAATATGCAAAACCCTTGTATGCTTGCCTGAAGAAGAAAGAAGGCCATGAAGAAAAGAAGAACAAGAAGATGTGGGTATGGACAGCCGAGAATCAAAAAGATCTAGAGATACTGAGAGAAAAAATCAAAGAAGCAGTACGTTTAGAACCCAGAAGCGTGTTGGCAAGACTCGTAGCTGAGATCAGCTGTGAAGACAACAATGCTATGATTGCAGTTAAAAATGAGAATGGAGGGCTAATTACTCTTTGGAGTTACACCTTGACCTCAGTAGAGAAAAAGTTTCCTCAGGAAGAAAAAGAACTAGCAGTACTAGCTAGATATTGGGGAACATTAAAAGACCTAGCCCAAGGCCAACAAATTAAAGTCATAACACAGAGTCAGGTACACAAATATCTCAGGAAAGGAACAATAGAAAGTACCAAAGCGACGAATTCGCGCTGGGGGAGGTGGGAAGACATCCTGTTGGACCCTGATCTAGAAATAGGACCCACGCAACCGGTAAGCAAGAAAGTAAAAGAAGAGACACCCGTAACCCAGAAAACGCCTGACTGGACTCTTTACACCGACGGATCCAAGAAAGGCACCGATCAGGTAGCACATTGGGGATTTATCCTCAAATATCAGGGAAACGAGTGCTGCCGTAGCAGGGGGAGAGTCCCAGGTAGTGCGCAGACTGGAGAAGTTACGGCAGTACTCGAAGGATTGTTAGAGTTAACTCACAGAAAAATAAAAACAGCTCGGATAGTGACAGACAGTCATTATTGTGCACAAGCCCTAAATGAGGACTTATCCATCTGGGAAGAAAATGGATTTGAAAGTGCAAAAGGGAAAGTGGTAGCTCATCATGACTTGTGGAAGAAAATAGCTGAGATTAGGCTAAATCTGCAGCTAGAGATCGAGCACCAGAAATCCCATACCAAGGAAGGAAAACATTGGCAGGGCAATGAGGAAGTAGATCGTTATGTACAACAGAGAAAAATCGTTTTTGTCGGGATCGAGAAGTGGGAGAAAACCCCCGAGGGTCGGAGGGTCCCACAAGAATACGTGTCTGAGGTTGTGCGAAGCGTGCATGAGAGCTTAGGTCATGTAGGCGTACAACCCACACGCAAGGAATTGGAGCATCAGGAGCTCTGGATTCCCTTGAAACAGATCCGCAAAGTGCTGCTGGACTGCCGAATATGTGGTCAATATAACGCAGGGCGCAGAGGGCACCGAGTGGATGGACAAACTATCAAAAGCACCATCCCCTGGGGTTCGGTGTGCATGGACGTGGCTGGACCCATGGGAGTCACGGGCAAAAAAGGAGAGAAATACCTTCTTGTGCTAGTGGATTCCATGTCAGGGTATGTGATAGTAAAACCAGCTAGAAAAGCTAATGGCAACAGTGTAGTTAGCATGCTGGAACAAGTCTGTGGAGCGTTAGGCATTCCAAAAGAGTTAAGAACCGATAATGGGACACATTTTCGCAATGCTCAGGTAGATCACTGGTGCCAAACCTTTGGGGTAATGCGTGTCTACTCACCACCCTACACACCCCAAGCCAATGGAGTCGCAGAAAGAGCCATAGGTTTAGTCAAAAATTGGATAGCCAAAAATGCTAACACCAAAGAATGGAGTACTAAAACTGTGGAAATAGGACAGGCCTTGAATGATAGGCGCAGAGCAGATAGGCCCTCCCCTTCAGAGGAGCTTAACCAACGACAGTTCACCACACAGGAAACTGGGCGGGGCTCCGATGATAAAGAGGAACAGCCAGACCCTGACGTCTCATTCAAGGTGGGGCAGAGGGTGTGGATCAGAGCACAGGATCATCCTTCAGCAGTTGCGGTAAGACCCAAATATAATGCTACAGACAGAGTGAAGAGACTTTTAGATAAAAACACGGTAGAATTAGTTAAAAAAGGGGTCCAAGGAATACAGCAGCTGAAACCAATTCCTAGCTAAGTTAAAACCAGAAACCGGATTATGGCCAGCGAACCAAGCAACGAGTTCCCCTATATTAGACTGGCCACTATATGCGGGGGAATAATCCTAAGAAGAACAACCTCAGGACTTTGGGCAGGAAGAGCCCTGAGAACATTAGAATATGCCAAGAAGGGATACCTGTCAACAGAAGATGAATTAGTTAGATGGAACGCACTATTTAACCAATGTGCAGTTTGCTCAAGAACTAGTGGTCTACCCGTGAAGTGGGCAGGACCAGGAAAGAAGAAGCCCCTCAGACCTAAATCAGACCAGCGGGAGGTCCAAGGGTTACAGGTGAAACCGGTAAAAGTAATGGATGCATTCATCTGTGGGGAGTGTAGGGTTATTATCCTGCCTCGGGTAATTGTCTTCACACAATGGGATCTGACTAGCAAAGGGCCGAGAGAGTGTCAGTGTGAGTGGAATGGGGTTATCATAAAATACTGCCGAGGATGTGATGAAGACATGAAAGCAGGCCAGCTTCTGCTCACTGAACACGCAAGAGGGTGGCAAGTAAGAAAATACTATGAACCCCTTAAGTCCTTCAGAGACCAATTAGATGAGGAAAAGTTCGAGGCCCCAAGGCAGAGCCAGAGTATACAGCGGCAGGCTAGTGGGCTAGAAGTAAACCCTACCGCTCCACCATTATATTTAGGAATAGGAAACTACAGCGAGGGAGACTCAGCTGAGACAGGGGATAAATTATGGAACCCTCGAGACCTGCTTGAGCAATCAATACAGCAATCCTGGCCCTATAGCTCAAAGATGGGGAGAGTAAGAAGTGCCCCTCTAGGCACTAACCAATTCCCTTTGGTTTTTAGGGTGTATAGGGACCCTTCAGAGAACGCCGGAACCATCAACCTACCCGACGAGGAGAGTGAAGAGGCACAGAGGAATGGCTGGAAGGGCCCCTGGGAGCTGACAACGTGGGCACAATTGATAGCAGAGGTACTGTTGAATCAAGATCTCCCACTAGAAGACCTCCCAGAAGTACCTCGTGAGGTAGGAGCTAGAAATACAAACCTCCATTATTTTACCACCAGCTTAGACGCATGGGCCGTGCAGGGGGCGAAGGCTAAGCAAAAGACAACTGAGTATCTAGTTACCTCAGAAGGCTGGGAGAGACACGGGGCGCTGCAGATACCAGGAACAGCCCCGCAGCAAGCAAGTACGCCCATAAGGCCAAACTCCACCCAGAGGGTTAAGGTCTCGGTGCAGATGATCTTAGCACCATACAAGGGAGTGTACTCAGTTGGAGCCACAATACACCCGATCAAAGACAGTCAAGAGGAGGAAGAGGAAATCCCACCGAAGGAAGGAAAAAAGAAACAACCCAGCTAACATTGAACGTTCAGACAATGTCCTCTGAACGTTGTCATCAACGTCCTCTGAATGTTTGCAGAAAACGTTCACTGAACGTCCAAATGAAACTCCATAAAACGTTCAGAGAACGTCCCCTGAATGTTCAGAAACTGTCCCCTGAACGTTCAGAGAACGTCCCCTGAATGTTCAGAAACTGTCCCCTGAACGTTCAGACAACGTCCTCTGAACGTTGTCATCAACGTCCTCTGAACGTTTGCAGAAAACGTTCACTGAACGTCCAAATGAAACTCCATAAAACGTTCAGAGAACGTCCCCTGAATGTTCAGAAACTGTCCCCCGAACGTTCAGACAACGTCCCCTGAATGTTCAGAAACTGTCCCCTGAACGTTCAGAAACTGTCCCTTCAACGTTCAGACAACACAAACTTTTCAAGTTCCCAATCCACAGTTTTAAATTGAGATTTATTAGTGGAATCATGATGATATGTAGTTGTGCAAATAACTCTTGGCTATGAATTAATTCTACAGTACTAACATTAAAAATAACAGAGTCGAAAGTTATGATAAAAGAATCAGTTTATTACACATAAAGGCATCAGTATCATAATATAAAACAAATCCGTATATGAATAAAAAAAATGCATAACTGGCATCAGTTGTAACAAAATAGGTACAAAAATAGGTACAAAAAGAATCTGTACATGGCATGCTATGCATATGAAAAATATAATGCATCTACTTCAAAACTGCGTTGAGGCAAACAAAGCTAGGAACCACATTTGACCATCCATTGTACAGCAGGAAACATGGTGGAAACCGTTGGTTTAAGGTTTACAAATCACTCCTTACATTTTTCCTTTATCCTCTTTAACATAAATTAAAGGATTAACAGAACAGCATAACACATAAAATGGAAAAGTCCACCTTTGGTACCTTTAAAAAACAAAAGCTTTAGAATTACATTGGAGGGAGCTTATCAACTGGTGGCAAAACAAAATGTACCAGTACAAATCTAAAAGTACACAGCTCACATAGCTTTGGTCTGTACTTAACATTAATTTGTTTTTGTTTTTTATTAACATGCCTTCATTTTTCTTTTGGATTTATAGCTGCAACACTGGCAGTAACACAAGAAATATGAAAGCTATATAAAATTACAGTCCCACCACAAATATGTTTAAAAAGTGTGCTGGTCATAATATTTTAAATAAGTTGATTTATTTCAGTAATTCCATTCAAAAAGTGAAACTTTCATTAAACTGATTTCAAGTTTATTTCTTTTAATGCTGATAATTAAAACCAACAACTAATGACAACCCTAAATTTAGTACCTCAGAAAATTAGACTATTACTTGAGATTAATTAAAAAAAATGTTTATAAATGTTGGCCAACTGAGAACTATGAACATGAAATGTACAATATGTACATCTTTGAATACTTAGTTGGGGGTCCTTTTGCAAGGACCATGGTACCATGTTCATACTTTTCAGTTGGCCAACATCTATAAAAATCCTTTTTTTAATTTTTTATCTCAAGTAATGTAATTTTCTGTTACCGGTAATGAATTTGGGCTTTTCATTAGTTGTCAGTTATAATCATCAACATTAAGAATTTTTTTTTAAATATATCAGTCTGTGTGAATGAATATAATATACAAGTTTTACTTTTTGAATGGAATTACTGAAATAAATAAACTTTTTCATATTCTAATTTTATGACCAGCACCTGTATTTGCATCTCTCCCCCCAAAAAATGTGTTCCTCAGTTCTGTGTGAGCCCGTGTCCTCCACTTCTTTGTGGCACATTTTAAATGTCCTGTGTGACCCTCCACCTCCACTTCTTGTGGTGCATTAAATGTCCAGTGTCCACTTCTTTGTGGTGCATTAAATGTCCAGTGTGAAAGCCTCACCTCCACTTCTTTGTGGTGCATTAAATGTCCAGTGTCCACTTCTTTGTGGTGCATTAAATGTCCAGTGTGAAAGCCTCACCTCCACTTCTTTGTGGTGCATTAAATGTCCAGTAGTGAAAGCCTCACCTCCACTTCTTTGTGGTGCATTAAATGTCCAGTGTCCACTTCTTTGTGGTGCATTAAATGTCCAGTGTGAAAGCCTCACCTCCACTTCTTTGTGGTGCATTAAATGTCCAGTGTGAAAGCCCCACCTCCACTTCTTTGTGACACGTTTTAATTGTCCAGTGTGAGCGCATGTCCTCTACCCTTTTTGCATGTTTTAAATGCTCTGCAGCATGAGTCCTTATAAAATCCTCTCTTGCCGCAGAATCCCCATTCATGATTCCATCTGCATTTGCAAAAAAACAAAAACAAACAAAAAAGAGTAATTAGTCATATGCAAAGGCAATCTGGAAAATGCACAGTGCCTTGCTGGGGTCTCCCCTATAACTGGATTAATAAATAATAAAAAAACATCCATCCCAGCAAATGTTGATAGGTGGCTTGTTCACCGTCAGTAAGGAAGAACAATCTGTTGAGCGATCTGGTTCAAGTTCAGAGTTATGTGAAATGTGAACATCCAATTCAGAGGGAAAATCATAAGAATGATTGGCATGATGGTCTGAATGAATACTGCCATGATCATCATCTGAAAAGGACCCATTTACAGGAATATCTACAGTTTCTGCATGGTTCATTGGTGCCATCATCATGAAGAGAGTCAGAACTTTCAAGTGATTCACTGTGTTCACTATGCATGGCAATGACTTCATGCTGAAATGCAGGAGAATTTTTAACAAAATCTTGAGAATCATCTTGGTCATCATCTAAACACTTAAATTTCCGCTTGGCAACAAGATGAGTTCGTCTCCAAAGAGTAGATTTAGGAACAGAATAAATGTTTTTTGCCATTGTCAATGAGAGTTTAACCCTAACCCCAAGCCTCAGTTTCAGTTCCACCACTTACTGGACAAACAGGTTTAACAATGTAAATCAAAACAGTTTGTTCACATGCAAATGAGGAACATCAGCCTGACGGTCATTAGAGGCCTTGATGACTCACAGGGTGCTCATGCAATAACAGCATTGGGGGATGGGGGGAGGGACAACAGAAAAAGGTTAAAAAAGTAAAAATAATCTTTCCACTTGAACGTCTTCAAGTTTCTTCACATTATCCAGCACATTCCCACGTTTATCCAGCACATTATCCAGCTGAGTGAACTCTTTCTATCTGTACGGTTCAAACCGTTCAGAAGCTTTGTGTTTGCTTTAAACACTCACCGGTCTCAGAGTTTATGTAGTTCTTGTCAGTTGATCTGTTGAGAGTCGCTGCGTAAGTGACCTCCACAACCTGGACGTGTTCGTTTCTCTCTTCCTGTTCGGCGACCACGAGCACTGGAAGAGGGATTCAGGCACCGTCATAGGACTCCTAAACCCAAACCCGATGAAACAGAGAGATGGGAATGACGGGGTGAGCTGCGTTCTGTTTTAAAGTTCCAGCAGAACCACAGTCTGACGGTTACAGAACATCTAGAACTGATGCTGAGGAAACAGCTGCTCTGGAGAAAGTTTTAGCTTTAGAAGCAAAACTCAAATATTTTTGAGGCTAGCTAACTCTGAAATTAAGTAAAACATCTGAAGTTGCAGTTCAAAAGCCTTAAACCTGTCTTGGTGTAACTTGGAAGCAGCTTATAAATTATAATTAATTCAGAATAATTTAATGAGCAAACACAAACCTTCATTATTCAACTGGGGTTAGGAGCATAAGGCCTCAAGCCCTTACCTTTCTTGTTGGTATCTGCTGACCAGGGATTTGGATTTGGTTCAAGCATCAAGATCCAGCTGCAGGGCGGTGCTCCTCTGTTTTGAACCAAACAAAGTAAAATGGTGGCAATGATGGGAAACCTTCACCACAAGGCATCCTGGGAGAAATCAAAGGGCCAATGAAAGGGCCTCCAACCAACAGTGGGGGTTGTGATTGTCCACCCTCAACTGTCACAGTGTTCAATCAAACCACCAGAACAACAAGGTTTTGCTTCTGGGGGGATAAACAGGAGTTAATGGAAGCCATTTTCTGGCACCAGAGAAGTACTCTAGCTGGTTCCAGAGTTTAACTGAGAGAAGTACTGTGGGAGAAAAGAGGGCCCTAAACCCTCTCTTAAACATCTAACTAACAGAAGTGTACAGTTTTTTACAACAACGCAGAAATAGAGATTTGGTGATAAATAATAACAACCATTATGTTTGTACTACTGTATACTCTTTAAATTAAATCACACCAAACATGTTTTTTTCACATTGAATGTCTAGAGTGAACGTTCAGACAACATTCAGACAACATTAGAAGTGCACTTCAAAACAAAAATAGAGATTTGGTGATAATAATTAATGACCATTAAAGTTTTAAAGATTAAAAAAACTAATTCAATAAAAATATGCCACTGGTTTTTTTTTTCTCACAGTAAGCAAACATTCAGAAAACGTCAGTGCACTTCATATCAAGACAAAAATAAAGATTTGGTGACAATAACCATAGCTTTTAAATATAAAAAAAACTGATTAAATGATCACAGCAAACATTTGTTTTTCACAGCAATTGATAGTTTACAGTGATAAGACAAAATCAGAAGGGCAAACTTTTTATAACAAGACAAAAATAGAGATCTGGTGACAATAACAACCATGTAATTATGGTTATAGATAAAGAACCCATATGAGTGGGGGTCTCGTACGTGGGCCCATTGCTCTATTGAAGATATAAAGACTGATTAAAGAAGTCACAGTAAACATGATTGTCATGTCAAGTGAATGTTCATAGTGAACGTTCAGACAATGTTCAGACAATGTCAGAAGTGCACACCTTTTGTAACAAAACAAAAATAGAGATTTGGTCATAAATAATAACAACCATTAAAGTGTCAAAGATGTAAGAAATAAGTGAATGAAATTACACCAATTTTTTTTTCTTACAGTGAGTGAACGTTCAGCGTTAACGTTCAGGAAACGTTCAGACAACGTTCAGATAATGTTCAAACAATGTTCAGACAATGTTCAGATAATGTTCAGACAATGTTCAGACAATGTTCAGACAATGTTCAGACAATGTTCAGGCAATGTTCAGACAATGTTCAGACAATGTTCAGGCAATGTTCAGACAATGTTCAGACAATGTTCAGACAATGTTCAGACAATGTTCAGACAATGTTCAGACAATGTTCAGACAATGTTCAGGCAATGTTCAGACAATGTTCAGACAATGTTCAGACAATGTTCAGACAATGTCAGAAGTGCACACTTTTTGTAACAAAACAAAAATAGAGATTTGGTCATAAATAATAACAACCATTAAAGTTTCAAAGGTGTAAGAACTAATTGAATGAAATTACACCAATTTTTTTTTCTTACAGTGAGTTACCGTTCAGCGTTAACGTTCAGGGTTAACGTTGAGGCAACGTTCAGACAACGTTGGGTCCTGAACATTCGACATTCGACCTTTAGACGACGTTCACTGAACGTCATCTGAACATTTGCTTGCTAGCTGGGAAAGTGCGTTGAAAGACTGGGCCAGAAGAACATTTAAATGGAAGAAAGCGGACAAGTAGAGACTCTAAAAAGGGGCGCTAGAATCTTCA
>JBBPBX010097603.1:0-12830 GCA_038048925.1 Garcialebias charrua
TCTAGCACCAGTCCTGCTCTAGCACCAGTCCAGATCTAGCACTAGTCCAGATCTAGCACCAGTCCAGATCTAGCATCAGTCCAGCTCTAGCACCAGTCTAGCACTAGCACCAGTCCAGATCTAGCATCAGTCCAGCTCTAGCACCAGTCCAGCTCTAGCACCAGTCCAGCTCTAGCACCAGTCCTGCTCTAGCACCAGTCCAGATCTAGCACCAGTCCAGATTTAGCATCAGTCCAGCTCTAGCACCAGTCCAGATCTAGCACCAGTCCAGCTCTAGCACTAGTCCAGATCTAGCACCAGTCCAGCTCTAGCATCAGTCCAGCACTAGCACCAGTCCAGATCTAGCATCAGTCCAGCTCTAGCACCAGTCCAGCTCTAGCACCAGTCCAGATTTAGCATCAGTCCAGCTCTAGCACCAGTCCAGCTCTAGCACCAGTCCAGCTCTAGCACCAGTCCATATCTAGCATCAGTCCAGCTCTAGCACCAGTCCAGCTCTAGCACCAGTCCAGATCTAGCACCAGTCCAGATCTAGCACCAGTCCAGATCTAGCACCAGTCCAGATCTAGCATCAGTCCAGAACTAGCACCAGTCCAGATCTAGCACCAGTCCAGATCTAGCACCAGTCCAGCTCTAGCACCAGTCCAGATCTAGCACCAGTCCAGCTCTAGCACCAGTCCAGATCTAGCACCAGTCCAAATTTAGCATCAGTCCAGCTCTAGCACAGTCCAGATCTAGCACCAGTCCTGCTCTAGCACCAGTCCAGCTCTAGCACCAGTCCAGATCTAGCACCAGTCCAGCTCTATCACCAGTCCAAATCTAGCACCAGTCCAGATCTAGCACCAGTCCAGATCCAGCACCAGTCCAGATCTAGCACCAGTCCAGCTCTAGCACCAGTCCAGCTCTAGCACCAGTCCAGATCCAGCACCTGACCAGATCCAGCACCAGTCCAGCTCTAGCACCAGTCCAGCTCTAGCACCAGTCCAGCTCTAGCACCAGACCAGCTGTAGCACCAGTTCAGTTCTAACATCAGTCTAGCTCTAGCACCAGTCCTGCTCTAGCACCAGTCCCGCTCTAGCACCAGTCTAGCTCCAGCACAAGTCCAGCTCTAGCACCAGTCCTGCTCTAGCACCAGTCCAGATCTAGCACTAGTCCAGATCTAGCACCAGTCCAGATCTAGCATCAGTCCAGCTCTAGCACCAGTCTAGCACTAGCACCAGTCCAGATCTAGCATCAGTCCAGCTCTAGCACCAGTCCAGCTCTAGCACCAGTCCAGCTCTAGCACCAGTCCAGCTCTAGCACCAGTCCAGATCTAGCACCAGTCCAGATCTAGCACCAGTCCAGCTCTAGCACCAGTCCAGATCTAGCACCAGTCCAGCTCTAGCACCAGTCCAGATCTAGCACCAGTCCAGCTCTAGCATCAGTCCAGATCTAGCACCAGTCCAGATCTAGCACCAGTCCAGCTCTAGCACCAGTCCAGCTCTAGCACCAGTCCAGATCTAGCATCAGTCCAGCTCTAGCACCAGTCCAGCTCTAGCACCAGTCCAGCTCTAGCACCAGTCCATATCTAGCATCAGTCCAGCTCTAGCACCAGTCCAGCTCTAGCACCAGTCCAGATCTAGCACCAGTCCAGATCTAGCACCAGTCCAGATCTAGCACCAGTCCAGATCTAGCATCAGTCCAGAACTAGCATCAGTCCAGATCTAGCACCAGTCCAGACCTAGCACCAGTCCAGATCTAGCACCAGTCCAGCTCTAGCACCAGTCCAGATTTAGCATCAGTCCAGATCTAGCACCAGTCCAGATCTAACATCAGTCCAGATCTAGCACCAGTCCAGCTCTAGGACCAGTCCAGATCTAGCACCAGTCCAGCTCTAGCACCAGTCCAGCTCTAGCACCAGTCCAGCTCTAGCACCAGTCCAGAACTAGCACCAGTCCTGCTCTAGCACCAGTCCTGCTCTAAGCACCAGTCCAGCTCTAGCACCAATCCAGATCTAGCACCCGTCGAGATCTAGCACCAGTCCAGGACTAGCACCAGTTCAGATCTAGCACCAGTCCAGATCTAGCACAATTCCTACTCTAGCACCAGTCAAGATCTAGCACCAGTTCTGCTCTCAGATCTAACATCAGTCCAGATCTAGCACCAGTCCAGCTCTAGCACCAGTCCAGATCTAGCACCAGTCCAGCTCTAGGACCAGTCCAGATCTAGCACCAGTCCAGCTCTAGCACCAGTCCAGATCTAGCACCAGTCCAGCTCTAGCACCAGTCCAGCTCTAGCACCAGTCCAGCTCTAGCACCAGTCCAGATCTAGCACCAGTCCAGCTCTAGCACCAGTCCAGCTCTAGCACCAGTCCAGCTCTAGCACCAGTCCAGATCTAGCACCAGTCCGGCTCTAGCACCAGTCCAGATCTAGCACCAGTCCAGATCTAGCACCAGTCCAGCTCTAGCACCAGTCCAGATCTAGCACCAGTCCAGATCTAGCACCAGTCCAGCTCTAGCACCAGTCCAGATCCAACACCAGACCAGATCCAGCACCAGTCCAGCTCTAGAACCAGTCCAGCTCTAGCACCAGTCCTGCTCTAGCACCAGTCCAGCTCTAGCACCAGTCCTGCTCTAGCACCATTCCAGCTCTAGCACCAGTCCAGATCTAGCATCAGCCCAGCTCTAGCACCAGTCCTGATCTAGCACCAATCCAGATCTAGCACCAGTCCAGATCTAGCACCAGTCCAGATCTAGCACCAGTCCAGCTCTAGCACCAGTCCAGCTCTAGCACAAGCCCACATTTAGCATCAGTCCAGTTCTAGCACAGTCCAGATCTAACACCAGTCCTGCTCTAGCACCAGTCCAGCTCTAGCACCAGTCCAGATCTAGCACCAGTCCAGCTCTAGCACCTGTCCAGATCTAGCACCAGTCCAAATTTAGCATCAGTCCAGCTCTAGCACAGTCCAGATCTAGCACCAGTCCTGCTCTAGCACCAGTCCAGCTCTAGCACCAGTCCAGATCTAGCACCAGTCCAGCTCTATCACCAGTCCAAATCTAGCACCAGTCCAGATCTAGCACCAGTCCAGATCCAGCACCAGTCCAGATCTAGCACCAGTCCAGCTCTAGCACCAGTCCAGATCCAGCACCTGACCAGATCCAGCACCAGTCCAGCTCTAGCACCAGTCCAGCTCTAGCACCAGTCCAGCTCTAGCACCAGACCAGCTGTAGCACCAGTTCAGTTCTAACATCAGTCTAGCTCTAGCACCAGTCCTGCTCTAGCACCAGTCCCGCTCTAGCACCAGTCTAGCTCCAGCACAAGTCCAGCTCTAGCACCAGTCCTGCTCTAGCACCAGTCCAGATCTAGCACTAGTCCAGATCTAGCACCAGTCCAGATCTAGCATCAGTCCAGCTCTAGCACCAGTCTAGCACTAGCACCAGTCCAGATCTAGCATCAGTCCAGCTCTAGCACCAGTCCAGCTCTAGCACCAGTCCAGCTCTAGCACCAGTCCTGCTCTAGCACCAGTCCAGATCTAGCACCAGTCCAGATTTAGCATCAGTCCAGCTCTAGCACCAGTCCAGATCTAGCACCAGTCCAGCTCTAGCACCAGTCCAGATCTAGCACCAGTCCAGCTCTAGCACCAGTCCAGATCTAGCACCAGTCCAGCTCTAGCACCAGTCCAGCTCTAGCACCAGTCCAGATCTAGCATCAGTCCAGCTCTAGCACCAGTCCTTATCTAGCACCAGTCCAGCTCTAGCACCAGTCCAGCTCTAGCACCAGTCCATATCTAGCATCAGTCCAGCTCTAGCACCAGTCCAGCTCTAGCACCAGTCCAGATCTAGCACCAGTCCAGATCTAGCACCAGTCCAGATCTAGCATCAGTCCAGAACTAGCATCAGTCCAGATCTAGCACCAGTCCAGACCTAGCACCAGTCCAGATCTAGCACCAGTCCAGATTTAGCATCAGTCCAGATCTAACATCAGTCCAGATCTAGCACCAGTCCAGCTCTAGCACCAGTCCAGATTTAGCATCAGTCCAGATCTAGCACCAGTCCAGATCTAACATCAGTCCAGATCTAGCACCAGTCCAGCTCTAGCACCAGTCCAGATCTAGCACTAGTCCAGCTCTAGGACCAGTCCAGATCTAGCACCAGTCCAGCTCTAGCACCAGTCCAGCTCTAGCACCAGTCCAGCTCTAGCACCAGTCCAGAACTAGCACCAGTCCTGCTCTAGCACCAGTCCAGCTCTAAGCACCAGTCCAGCTCTAGCACCAATCCAGATCTAGCACCAGTCGAGATCTAGCACCAGTCCAGGACTAGCACCAGTTCAGATCTAGCACCAGTCCAGATCTAGCACCAGTCCAGATCTAGCACCAAAAGGTAAATGGTAAATGGAGATTATTTATATAGCGCTTTCCAGCCCCCTGTGTGGAGCCCCAAAGCGCTTTCCAATACCAGCCATCCACCCATTCATTCACACATTCATACACCAGTCCAGATCTAGCACCAGTCCAGCTCTAGCACCAGTCCAGATCTAGCACCAGTCCAGATCTAGCACCAGTTCTGATCTAGCACCAGTCCTGATCTAGCACCAGTCCAGCTCTAGCACCAGTCCAGATCTAGCCCCAGTCCAGATCTAGCACCAGCCCAGTTCTAGTACCAGTCCTGATCTAGCACCAGTCCTGATCTAGCACCAGCCCCGCTCTAGCACCAGTCCAGATCTAGCACCAGTCCAGCTCTAGCACCAGTCCAGATCTAGCCCCAGTCCAGCTCTAGCATCAGTCCATATCTAGCACCAGTCCTGGTCTAGCATCAGTCCAGATCTAGCACAAGTCCAGCTCTAGCATCAGTCCAGATCTAGCACCAGTCCAGCTCTAGCACCAGTCCAGCTCTAGCACCAGTCCAGCTCTAGCACCAGTCCAGATCTAGCACCAGTCCTGCTCTAGCACCAGTCCAGCTCTAAGCACCAGTACAGCTCTAGCACCAATCCAGATCTAGCACCAGTCATGATCTAGCACCAGTCCAGGTCTAGCACCAGTTCAGATCTAGCACCAGTCCAGATCTAGCACCAGTCTAGATCTAGCACAAGTCCAGATCTAGCACCAGTCCAGCTCTAGCACCAGTCCAGATTTAGCACCAGTCCAGCTCTAGCACCAGTCCAGATCCAACACCAGACCAGATCCAGCACCAGTCCAGCTCTAGAACCAGTCCTGCTCTAGCACAGTCCAGCTCTAGCACCAGTCCTGCTCTAGCACCATTCCAGCTCTAGCACCAGTCCAGATCTAGCATCAGCCCAGCTCTAGCACCAGTCCTGATCTAGCACCAATCCAGATCTAGCACCAGTCCAGATCTAGCACCAGTCCAGATCTAGCACCAGTCCAGCTCTAGTACCAGTCCAGCTCTAGCACCAGTCCAGATCCAGCACCTGACCAGATCCAGCACCAGTCCAGCTCTAGCACCAGTCCAGCTCTAGCACCAGTCCAGCTCTAGCACCAGACCAGCTGTAGCACCAGTTCAGTTCTAACATCAGTCCAGCTCTAGCACCAGTCCAGATCTAGCACCAGTCCAAATTTAGCATCAGTCCAGCTCTAGCACAGTCCAGATCTAGCACCAGTCCTGCTCTAGCACCAGTCCAGCTCTAGCACCAGTCCAGATCTAGCACCAGTCCAGCTCTATCACCAGTCCAAATCTAGCACCAGTCCAGATCTAGCACCAGTCCAGATCCAGCACCAGTCCAGATCTAGCACCAGTCCAGCTCTAGCACCAGTCCAGCTCTAGCACCAGTCCAGATCCAGCACCTGACCAGATCCAGCACCAGTCCAGCTCTAGCACCAGTCCAGCTCTAGCACCAGTCCAGCTCTAGCACCAGACCAGCTGTAGCACCAGTTCAGTTCTAACATCAGTCCAGCTCTAGCACCAGTCCTGCTCTAGCACCAGTCCTGCTCTAGCACCAGTCTAGCTCTAGCACAAGTCCAGCTCTAGCACCAGTCCTGCTCTAGCACCAGTCCAGATCTAGCACTAGTCACGATCTAGCACCAGTCCAGATCTAGCATCAGTCCAGCTCTAGCACCAGTCTAGCACTAGCACCAGTCCAGATCTAGCACAATTCCTACTCTAGCACCAGTCAAGATCTAGCACCAGTTCTGCTCTCAGATCTAACATCAGTCCAGATCTAGCACCAGTCCAGCTCTAGCACCAGTCCAGATCTAGCACCAGTCCAGCTCTAGGACCAGTCCAGATCTAGCACCAGTCCAGCTCTAGCACCAGTCCAGCTCTAGCACCAGTCCAGCTCTAGCACCAGTCCAGCTCTAGCACCAGTCCAGATCTAGCACCAGTCCTGCTCTAGCACCAGTCCAGCTCTAAGCACCAGTCCAGCTCTAGCACCAATCCAGATCTAGCACCAGTCGAGATCTAGCACCAGTCCAAGTCTAGCACCAGTTCAGATCTAGCACCAGTCCAGATCTAGCACCAGTCTAGATCTAGCACAAGTCCAGATCTAGCACCAGTCCAGATCTAGCACCAGTCCAGATCTAGCACCAGTCCAGCTCTAGCACCAGTCCAGATCCAACACCAGACCAGATCCAGCACCAGTCCAGCTCTAGAACCAGTCCAGCTCTAGCACCAGTCCTGCTCTAGCACCAGTCCAGCTCTAGCACCAGTCCTGCTCTAGCACCATTCCAGCTCTAGCACCAGTCCAGATCTAGCATCAGCCCAGCTCTAGCACCAGTCCTGATCTAGCACCAGTCCAGCTCTAGCACCAGTCCTGCTCTAGCACCAGTCCAGCTCTAGCACCAGTCCTGCTCTAGCACCATTCCAGCTCTAGCACCAGTCCAGATCTAGCATCAGCACAGCTCTAGCACCAGTCCTGATCTAGCACCAATCCAGATCTAGCACCAGTCCAGATCTAGCACCAGTCCAGATCTAGCACCAGTCCAGCTCTAGCACCAGTCCAGCTCTAGCACCAGTCCAGCTCTAGCACAAGCCCACATTTAGCATCAGTCCAGTTCTAGCACAGTCCAGATCTAACACCAGTCCTGCTCTAGCACCAGTCCAGCTCTAGCACCAGTCCAGATCTAGCACCAGTCCAGCTCTAGCACCTGTCCAGATCTAGCACCAGTCCAAATTTAGCATCAGTCCAGCTCTAGCACAGTCCAGATCTAGCACCAGTCCTGCTCTAGCACCAGTCCAGCTCTAGCACCAGTCCAGATCTAGCACCAGTTCTGATCTAGCACCAGTCCTGATCTAGCACCAGTCCAGCTCTAGCACCAGTCCAGATCTAGCCCCAGTCCAGATCTAGCACCAGCCCAGATCTAGTACCAGTCCTGATCTAGCACCAGTCCTGATCTAGCACCAGCCCTGCTCTAGCACCAGTCCAGATCTAGCACCAGTCCAGCTCTAGCACCAGTCCAGATCTAGCCCCAGTCCAGCTCTAGCATCAGTCCATATCTAGCACCAGTCCTGGTCTAGCATCAGTCCAGATCTAGCACAAGTCCAGCTCTAGCATCAGTCCAGATCTAGCACCAGTCCAGCTCTAGCACCAGTCCAGCTCTAGCACCAGTCCAGCTCTTGCACCAGTCCAGTACTAGCACCAGTCCTGCTCTAGCACCAGTCCAGCTCTAAGCACCAGTACAGCTCTAGCACCAATCCAGATCTAGCACCAGTCATGATCTAGCACCAGTCCAGGTCTAGCACCAGTTCAGATCTAGCACCAGTCCAGATCTAGCACCAGTCTAGGTCTAGCACAAGTCCAGATCTAGCACCAGTCCAGCTCTAGCACCAGTCCAGATTTAGCACCAGTCCAGCTCTAGCACCAGTCCAGATCCAACACCAGACCAGATCCAGCACCAGTCCAGCTCTAGAACCAGTCCTGCTCTAGCACAGTCCAGCTCTAGCACCAGTCCTGCTCTAGCACCATTCCAGCTCTAGCACCAGTCCTGATCTAGCATCAGCCCAGCTCTAGCACCAGTCCTGATCTAGCACCAATCCAGATCTAGCACCAGTCCAGATCTAGCACCAGTCCAGATCTAGCACCAGTCCAGCTCTAGTACCAGTCCAGCTCTAGCACCAGTCCAGATCCAGCACCTGACCAGATCCAGCACCAGTCCAGCTCTAGCACCAGTCCAGCTCTAGCACCAGTCCAGCTCTAGCACCAGACCAGCTGTAGCACCAGTTCAGTTCTAACATCAGTCCAGCTCTAGCACCAGTCCAGATCTAGCACCAGTCCAAATTTAGCATCAGTCCAGCTCTAGCACAGTCCAGATCTAGCACCAGTCCTGCTCTAGCACCAGTCCAGCTCTAGCACCAGTCCAGATCTAGCACCAGTCCAGCTCTATCACCAGTCCAAATCTAGCACCAGTCCAGATCTAGCACCAGTCCAGATCCAGCACCAGTCCAGATCTAGCACCAGTCCAGCTCTAGCACCAGTCCAGCTCTAGCACCAGTCCAGATCCAGCACCTGACCAGATCCAGCACCAGTCCAGCTCTAGCACCAGTCCAGCTCTAGCACCAGTCCAGCTCTAGCACCAGTCCAGCTCTAGCACCAGACCAGCTGTAGCACCAGTTCAGTTCTAACATCAGTCCAGCTCTAGCACCAGTCCTGCTCTAGCACCAGTCCTGCTCTAGCACCAGTCTAGCTCTAGCACAAGTCCAGCTCTAGCACCAGTCCTGCTCTAGCACCAGTCCAGATCTAGCACTAGTCACGATCTAGCACCAGTCCAGATCTAGCATCAGTCCAGCTCTAGCACCAGTCTAGCACTAGCACCAGTCCAGATCTAGCACAATTCCTACTCTAGCACCAGTCAAGATCTAGCACCAGTTCTGCTCTCAGATCTAACATCAGTCCAGATCTAGCACCAGTCCAGCTCTAGCACCAGTCCAGATCTAGCACCAGTCCAGCTCTAGGACCAGTCCAGATCTAGCACCAGTCCAGCTCTAGCACCAGTCCAGCTCTAGCACCAGTCCAGCTCTAGCACCAGTCCAGCTCTAGCACCAGTCCAGATCTAGCACCAGTCCTGCTCTAGCACCAGTCCAGCTCTAAGCACCAGTCCAGCTCTAGCACCAATCCAGATCTAGCACCAGTCGAGATCTAGCACCAGTCCAAGTCTAGCACCAGTTCAGATCTAGCACCAGTCCAGATCTAGCACCAGTCTAGATCTAGCACAAGTCCAGATCTAGCACCAGTCCAGCTCTAGCACCAGTCCAGATCTAGCACCAGTCCAGCTCTAGCACCAGTCCAGATCCAACACCAGACCAGATCCAGCACCAGTCCAGCTCTAGAACCAGTCCAGCTCTAGCACCAGTCCTGCTCTAGCACCAGTCCAGCTCTAGCACCAGTCCTGCTCTAGCACCATTCCAGCTCTAGCACCAGTCCAGATCTAGCATCAGCCCAGCTCTAGCACCAGTCCTGATCTAGCACCAGTCCAGCTCTAGCACCAGTCCTGCTCTAGCACCAGTCCAGCTCTAGCACCAGTCCTGCTCTAGCACCATTCCAGCTCTAGCACCAGTCCAGATCTAGCATCAGCCAGCTCTAGCACCAGTCCTGATCTAGCACCAATCCAGATCTAGCACCAGTCCAGATCTAGCACCAGTCCAGATCTAGCACCAGTCCAGCTCTAGCACCAGTCCAGCTCTAGCACCAGTCCAGCTCTAGCACAAGCCCACATTTAGCATCAGTCCAGTTCTAGCACAGTCCAGATCTAACACCAGTCCTGCTCTAGCACCAGTCCAGCTCTAGCACCAGTCCAGATCTAGCACCAGTCCAGCTCTAGCACCTGTCCAGATCTAGCACCAGTCCAAATTTAGCATCAGTCCAGCTCTAGCACAGTCCAGATCTAGCACCAGTCCTGCTCTAGCACCAGTCCAGCTCTAGCACCAGTCCAGATCTAGCACCAGTCCAGCTCTATCACCAGTCCAAATCTAGCACCAGTCCAGATCTAGCACCAGTCCAGATCCAGCACCAGTCCAGATCTAGCACCAGTCCAGCTCTAGCACCAGTCCAGATCCAGCACCTGACCAGATCCAGCACCAGTCCAGCTCTAGCACCAGTCCAGCTCTAGCACCAGTCCAGCTCTAGCACCAGACCAGCTGTAGCACCAGTTCAGTTCTAACATCAGTCTAGCTCTAGCACCAGTCCTGCTCTAGCACCAGTCCCGCTCTAGCACCAGTCTAGCTCCAGCACAAGTCCAGCTCTAGCACCAGTCCTGCTCTAGCACCAGTCCAGATCTAGCACTAGTCCAGATCTAGCACCAGTCCAGATCTAGCATCAGTCCAGCTCTAGCACCAGTCTAGCACTAGCACCAGTCCAGATCTAGCATCAGTCCAGCTCTAGCACCAGTCCAGCTCTAGCACCAGTCCAGCTCTAGCACCAGTCCTGCTCTAGCACCAGTCCAGATCTAGCACCAGTCCAGATTTAGCATCAGTCCAGCTCTAGCACCAGTCCAGATCTAGCACCAGTCCAGCTCTAGCACTAGTCCAGATCTAGCACCAGTCCAGCTCTAGCATCAGTCCAGCACTAGCACCAGTCCAGATCTAGCATCAGTCCAGCTCTAGCACCAGTCCAGCTCTAGCACCAGTCCAGATTTAGCATCAGTCCAGCTCTAGCACCAGTCCAGCTCTAGCACCAGTCCAGCTCTAGCACCAGTCCAGCTCTAGCACCAGTCCATATCTAGCATCAGTCCAGCTCTAGCACCAGTCCAGCTCTAGCACCAGTCCAGATCTAGCACCAGTCCAGATCTAGCACCAGTCCAGATCTAGCATCAGTCCAGAACTAGCATCAGTCCAGATCTAGCACCAGTCCAGACCTAGCACCAGTCCAGATCTAGCACCAGTCCAGATTAGCATCAGTCCAGATCTAACATCAGTCCAGATCTAGCACCAGTCCAGCTCTAGCACCAGTCCAGATTTAGCATCAGTCCAGATCTAGCACCAGTCCAGATCTAACATCAGTCCAGATCTAGCACCAGTCCAGCTCTAGCACCAGTCCAGATCTAGCACTAGTCCAGCTCTAGGACCAGTCCAGATCTAGCACCAGTCCAGCTCTAGCACCAGTCCAGCTCTAGCACCAGTCCAGCTCTAGCACCAGTCCAGAACTAGCACCAGTCCTGCTCTAGCACCAGTCCAGCTCTAAGCACCAGTCCAGCTCTAGCACCAATCCAGATCTAGCACCAGTCGAGATCTAGCACCAGTCCAGGACTAGCACCAGTTCAGATCTAGCACCAGTCCAGATCTAGCACCAGTCCAGATCTAGCACCAAAAGGTAAATGGTAAATGGAGATTATTTATATAGCGCTTTCCAGCCCCCTGTGTGGAGCCCCAAAGCGCTTTCCAATACCAGCCATCCACCCATTCATTCACACATTCATACACCAGTCCAGATCTAGCACCAGTCCAGCTCTAGCACCAGTCCAGATCTAGCACCAGTCCAGATCTAGCACCAGTTCTGATCTAGCACCAGTCCTGATCTAGCACCAGTCCAGCTCTAGCACCAGTCCAGATCTAGCCCCAGTCCAGATCTAGCACCAGCCCAGATCTAGTACCAGTCCTGATCTAGCACCAGTCCTGATCTAGCACCAGCCCTGCTCTAGCACCAGTCCAGATCTAGCACCAGTCCAGCTCTAGCACCAGTCCAGATCTAGCCCCAGTCCAGATCTAGCACCAGTCCAGATCTAGCACCAGTCCAGATCCAGCACCAGACCAGATCCAGCACAAGTCCAGCTCTAGCACCAGTCCAGATCTAGCACCAGACCAGCTCTAGCACCAGTACAGCTCTAACACCAGTCCAGCTCTAGCACCAGTCCAGATCTAGCACCAGTCCTGCTCTAGCACCAGTCCAGCTCTAGCACAAGTACAGCTCTAGCACCAATCCAGATCTAGCACCAGTCAAGATCTAGCACCAGTCCAGATCTAGCACCAGTCCAGATCTAGCACCAGTCCAGATCTAGCACCAGTCCAGAACTAGCACAAGTCCAAATCTAGCACCAGTCCAGCTCTAGCACCAGTCCAGATCTAGCACCAGTCCAGATCTAGCACCAGTCCAGATCCAACACCAGACCAGATCCAGCACCAGTCCAGCTCTAGAACCAGTCCAGCACTAGCACAGTCCAGATCTAGCACCAGTCCAGCTCTAGCACCAGTCCAGCTCTAGCACCAGTCCAGATCTAGCATCAGCCCAGCTCTAGCACCAGTCCTGATCTAGCACCAATCCAGATCTAGCACCAGTCCAGATCTAGCACCAGTCCAGATCTAGCACCAGTCCAGCTCTAGCACCAGTCCAGCTCTAGCACCAGTCCAGATCCAGCACCAGACCAGATCCAGCACCAGTCCAGCACTAGCACCAGTCCAGATCTAGCACCAGTCCAGATCTAGCACCAGACCAGCTCTAGCACCAGTCCAGCTCTAACACCAGTCCAGCTCTAGCACCAGTCCAGATCTAGCACCAGTCCAAATCTAGCACCAGTCCAGATCTAGCACAGTCCAGATCTAGCACCAGTCCAGCTCTAGCACCAGTCCAGATCTAGCACCAGTCCAGATCTAGCACCAGTCCAGCTCTAGCACCAGTCCAGATCTAGCACCAGTCCAGCTCTAGCACCAGTCCAGATCTAGCACCAGTCCAGCTCTAGCACCAGTCCAGATCTAGCACCAGTCCAGCTCTAGCATCAGTCCAGATCTAGCACCAGTCCAGCTCTAGCACCAGTCCAGATTTAGCATCAGTCCAGCTCTAGCACCAGTCCTGATCTAGCACCAGTCCAGCTCTAGCACCAGTCCAGATCTGATGTCCAGTCCAGATCTAGCACCAGTCCAGCTCTAGCGCTGGATCATTTTAAGTGGGCAAACCTTAACTGAGTGATTAAAACTTCC
>JBBPBX010097604.1:0-12830 GCA_038048925.1 Garcialebias charrua
AGCTCAAATGCTAAAGCGATTCAAATGATAACTGCCTTTGAAGAACTACAACCCTCGAGCACCGATTTGATTTTAACTTAAAATACTTTTTATGTTATGTAATACCCTTGATTGCTGTATTGTATTTGTGTTCATAATTAGTTCTGTGTTGTTCTATTTTGTTCTTGTATGTTCCATATTTGCAATAAAAAATATATACTGTTGATTTGTGTTAACTGGCTGGTGTCAATAAAATCCTCTGCAGCTATTTAAAGAAATGATCTCATCTTACTCAGAACTTTCTAAAGAAAACATAAAATAACAAATATATCTTTTACAGGGCGTTTTCGAGACTGAAATTTGCTTGAAACGCTAAACGTTTTGTTCACATTACTGTACTGCACTCTTCTTTTACTTGTGAAAATTCCGACAGACTCTAAATATGCTACAAGCTACACAAAGCGTGATCCACTAATACAAAGTCAGGAAATCAAAACTATCATTAAAAAATGTAAAAAGGGTGGATTCTTTAAACCTTTAAGAGACATTCCTGCAGCTTTTTGCAGATAAATTTCCATCTGGGCTAAAAGTTGTCATATGAATCAAGGTTGAATGAAAAATAACGCATAATAGGCCTATTGGGTCTGTAAAGAGTTTGATATTCACCAACACTGACATGTTTTTTTATTTTTTTATTTTATTTTTTTTAGAAAAAGATGCCCTGATATAAAACAAGCTCCTGAGAAGGACATCTTTCTGTTGCTACACCTGCTGCTCTTTGCACAGTAGCTGCTATACCCCGAACTTCCCACACGTGGGCAGGCAAGTGGTCGTTGATTCAGAAGCTTTTTTGCTTATAGTTACAACACTAATATAAAATAAAAGCATGGAAGATGAATTACCTCTTTACATAGTCACCTTAACATAAATGATTAGTGTCAACAAAAACTCAAAAGTTTTTATGTCGGAATTTACATGCATACATTTATAATTATCTGGGTTTTAACAAATTAAGTGCTTAGATGTTGATTTTATTATTAGCTGTTATAATTGCAGTTTATTTATTTATTTATAAGAGCCCAAGTAGAACTTGTAGCATCCCCCCACCCCTATACTGCTCCACCCCCACCCCATAGCTACTTCATCCTTTCCCTTCATGATGACAACCTCTTGTGCCACTTTGCAGAAAACATGATAGAACCTGCTTGAGATGCCACTCCCTCATATAGCTGCATTGTCAGAGTTTATGGGGGCACACGTTTTCATATTCGATCTGTAGAAAAGTTGTGGTTTGGTTACCCTGCAGGGCACATAACAGAAATGCGTTAAAGTGAGCTCATACAGGTATGTCACTGCCATAAAACTTTTGCAACTAGTCATTTGCCAGCGTGCGCGTGCGTGTGTGTGTGTGTGATGGTCAGTCTATGCTCCGCCAGTCCCATGTGCGCTCATTGGTGCGTCCCTCCAACGTGTCACCGGTTTTGGTGGATTACCCCATGCAGCATCAGGAGGGTCAGACGCCACTCTGCTGCTCTCTCACCTGCTGTCCACAGCTCTCATTGGTGCGTCCCTCCAACGTGTCACCGGTTTTGGTGGATTACCCCATGCAGCATCAGGAGGGTCAGACGCCACTCTGCTGCTCTCTCACCTGCTGTCCACAGCTGTCAACCCCTCACAGCATTTGGAAAGAACCAAACACCCAGAAAGAAGATCTTTAACAAACAAAAAAAACTTTTATTTTTGGTCTTCTCGCTGCGCGCGCAACAATGCATCAGTTTGCTCCACGCTGCAGCTGGAGGATGTCTCTCATGTTGCTCACACCCTTTGTGTTAAAGGGTCTTTGGGTCAGCGCGTCTCCCGCGTGCGCGTCCTGCGGCTTCCCGCGGATGGAGAAAGACGCGGAGGAGAGGCTGATGGTAGAATTCGCCAAACAGCAACTTTTGGAGAAGCTCCACCTGAAAGAGAGACCGAACATCACTCACAGCGTGCCCCGGGGCGCGCTCCTCACCGCGCTGCGCAAACTGCACTCCGGCCGCGTCAGACAGGATGGCACCCTGGAACTTGAAAACAGTGCACCACCAAGCAGAGACCAAGGCTATGAAATAGTGAGCTTTGCAGATACAAGTAGGTCTGAGATCCTTTTCCCAACACATTCATCCTGAAAGCTGTGCGTAAAATGGGTTTAGGTCGTGTTCTCCCCATGGCGTGTAGCAAATGGACAACAAATGACAGGTTTTAACTGCCAGTAAGAAATGCCATAATCAGAGTCAGATAATCTTTATTTGCACCACATGTGGTACATGCGATGAAACGAGAGCCCCAGTTACATCCAACAATAAAACGTAAGAGAAGAACATAATATCATAAGATAAGAACTAAGAAAAACATCATCTAACAATAAGCACTAATATCATAGAAAAACATCACTCCAAACAGCAGCACGAACACGAGTCTATATGAGCAGATGGGCACGAATGAAAAACAGCAACATGAAACAGTATCAACATGATGTGATATTTTGCTGTGATTATTCTGGTTATTTGTTCATGAGTCTAACAGCCTCAGGGTAGAAGCTGTTCCTCAGTCTAGTGGTTCTACACTTAATGCTCCTCAACCTCCGTCCTGAGGGAAGTGGGGCAAAAAGTGTGTGTGCTGGGTGAGTGGGGTCCTTCATGATGCAGGTGGCCCTCTTCCTGCTTCTGGAGGTGTAGATGTCTGTGATAGTGGGGAGACTGACTCCAACATCTTCTGTGCAGCCTTCACCACTCTCTGTAAAGCTTGTCTTTCTGCAACTGTGCAGCCTCCATGCCACACGTTGATGCTGGAGCACAGGATGCTCTCCACTGCACACCTGTAGAAGGAGGTGAGGAATAATAATGAAGCGAACAAGGTCTGATGAAGATGACAGTCAGATGAGCTCATGGGACATGGAGGATGATTCAAACTTACTGCTGGTGAAGATTCTCAGTCGTCCAGACCAGGACATGATAAAATCAAAAAAGGTGTTCAATACAAGAACAACTGGACTTTATTTGGTACAGAAGACGTTTCGCTTCCCATCCGGGGAGCTTTATCAATTCCCCGGATGGGAAGCAAAACGTCTTCTGTACCAAATAAAGTCCAGTTGTTCTTGTATTGAACACCTTTTTTGATTCAAACTTACTGAACATGACCTAAATAGAAAATAAAACAGTCTAACTTACCAACATGAACATTTTAAAATTAAACTCTCATTTGTGTGTGTGTGGGGTGTGAAAGAGCCTCTGGTACTGATGGCATCGACAATGATGCACAAATGTCCTGCCTCAGCAGACCTGAAAATTCATCATAAACTTCTCCAAGAAACACAAGGTGAACTTCAATTTATTTTTTAAATCAAAAAGAAAACAAAAAAAGCAAAACTGAGGGCCCAAACTTTTACACATGCCAACAATATGGTCTATGTTCACGTAAGTGCTGAATTAATTTCCCTTCTGAAATCAGCATGCACCTCTTCAAATGTTTGAGTGATTTGTTTTCTTTATTTTAAACAAATGCCTAGTTAAAGTAACAAACTATTCAAGTACTTTTTTATTCAACCTTTATTTAGTCAGGTTAATCTCATTGAGCCTCGAGGACTCATTTACAAGAGAGACCTGTCTACAAACTAAAGAATGATGACAACAGCAACAGAAGATTTTCCTTGGACAATCAACAATAGACAATCATAAGAGAGAAATACAGATTTTTTTAACAAGTTAAAACAAATATATCAAAGTAGCAAAACAGACAGATTATACAGTAGATGTAGAAAATCAAAAACAGGAACATGTCTGCATTGGTTTTTGCCAGGAGTCCAACAGATTCTTAAAACCATTTAGAGAAGTCAAGGTCGAGAGCTTCAGATCTTTTTGTAAGATATTCCATGAAGCAGGAGCAGAGTAGGAGAAGGCCCTTTTGCCAAGCTCAGTCCTCACTGACGGAACACTGCAGGTAATCATGTCCTGAGAGCGCACACTGTAGCTGCACTCACTGCAGACCAAGAAGTGATTTAAAGATGAAGATGTACCAGTGGAAGAGTCTGCGTGAAGTTAATGATGTCCAGTTAACCAGTGAATACAGGGTGCAGTGCTGGGTCACAGCCAGTTATGAATCTTAGTGCACCATGATAGACAGCATCTAACATCTGCAGGGTGCTTGTAGGAGCATTCATTAACACTGTATATATTAACACTGTTGTATTTCAATGTCGTTGTTTCATAGATAACTCAGAGAGGGGGGACAAGGCCAGCCTTAGCCTTACCTTTCAGTTTCTGCAGGAACGAGGCAAGAGCATCCAGGTCCTCCAGTCGTCCCTGTGGATCTACGCCCACTCCTCTCAGGAACCCCACCGGAGCTCCCGTCTTCTCGCCCGGGTCTTCCTCTCTGCAGACGGAGAAATGTCCAACCGCACCCTGGTGATAGAAAAGATGCTGGAAGTTCAGGAAAGCAACTGGCACACGTTCCCCGTCACCCGCACACTGCAGACTTTCTTGGACGGAGGCGAACGGCGGCTGCGGCTCGAGGTCAGTTGTGAAGAAGACGGGAAGAATCTCTGCGCTCTGGGTGGCTCTGCTGGCACGTCCAACCAGCCTTTCCTGGTGGCTCGGGTACGTCTACGTGACGACCACACCAAGCACTTAATCAGGAAGCGATCCGTGCGTTGTGGTGAACAGGTAACAGTCTGCTGCAAAAAAGACTTTTACATCAAGTTCAAGGATATCCAGTGGGATGAGTGGATAATTGCACCTGAGGGCTACCACATGAACTATTGCATGGGCCAGTGTCCCCAACATCTGTCTGGTTCTCCAGGCATAGCATCCTCATTCCACGCCACTGTTTTCAGCCAGCTCAAAGTCAATGGCATCAACACGGCGACAACATCGTGCTGCGTTCCCACCGAGCGCAGGCCTCTCTCCATGGTCTACTTCGACTCTCGGCACAGTATTGTCAAAAGAGACGTCCCTGACATGATAGTGGAGTCCTGTGGATGCACATAAAACACAGTAGAGGAGACTCTTTGCAGCTATGACTTTGTTTTAGCATCATGTTCTGGTCAGAAAGACTTAAAACAACATGAATGCACATACGGACGATGCCAGAATGTCTAGCTTTGGACAACCTGCAGTTGTAGTTTTCATACAAAATGAGTAAAATCCGAAGGGGAAAAAAGCTAAATGATTATTTTTTCTATCATTCTTATGCAATTAAAAAAACTTTATATTTATAATGGTTTTTTTTTTATATATAAAATTGGGATCAAAGTTGGCAGAAGGTATTGTATTTTACACAGAGGAGAAAAATCCACATTTTATTGTTTTAAAGTTAAGATAACTTAGTATTGGAAAGTAATTAGTTTGAACAAAAGGGTTTTAGTAAAAGGGCTTTCCATAACTCACAGTATTTCTTTATATTATTGCAAAGCACAACAAAATCCACTTTCCTGAAAGTGGGATTCATAGTTTGACTATAAATATGTAAATATCCATTAGTTTTTAAATCGTATAGCTACGTCGGTATACATGTATAAATTATATTCATTTTATTTTATTCTATAAATGTGTAGCTTTTTTTAACTGGTGCCAGCATTTAAAACAGTTGAAACAGTGTTTACCAATGAATTCTTTCCAGGCAATTAAAGACCAGGCAGGTCTTTAATTTTTTTCTTCTTGTTCTATTTAAGTGCTTAATTTAGTGGGTCAGCCATAATATTTTCATTTATTCAATCAGAGGGCAGCTTTCCTCTTTGCCTCAGTTCATTCTCTCAATCTCAGGGAGTAGATTTCTTTGTAGACAGGCAGTAAAGTTTCTGAGTCGGCTTTATATTGTGGCAAAATTGACAAAAATGTTCTTAAATTATTTTGAGGCGTGTTCCTGAGGCCAGGCGGTGCAGAAACATGTCAAACCTGATGGACCTCTGTTGCAATAAGCAATATTTCTTTGCAGTTTTTCTTTAAGGAAACAACAGATTTTGTAATTTTAAAACAAAATACAAAATAAAAAATATGTTTATATTGTTACAATTGCAGGGCTTGAATGGTTCTGAAATGTCTACATGCTGTATGTTTGATACTTTACTGCAAGAATACTTTACTGCAAGAACCAGCCATTTTAAAGCAAGGCTTTAAATATACATTTTTAATGTAAAGTGTGCCTTCTTTAATTTAACAAGTGCAATGTTGAAGAAGTTTAACAACCAAAGAGAGCCAGTTGTCTACAATAGGTTAAATTTAAGCTTATAGTTTGTTGAGTCTTTATTTGAACCTGTGCATCCATCCATGCAGAAATGACTTTTTTCTAATTTAATTGTTATTTCCCACATTTAGCAAATCGTTTCACCATTTTGTAAATTATAGTTAGGTTTCAGCGGGTTCGGGTGTAGGTTTTGTTTCATATTGGGGGGAAAACTGAACTGAGTAGGGTTTGAGCTGCAGCACACCCTGACCACATAAGACTGATGAAGTGTATACCGTATATGCTTTTGAAATATGTTAAATCTCCATCTGCGCTGTAATATTTACACAAGTGGGTGAATCGTGTCTGCTAGTTTATGAACCCAAGGTCATTTCACAGCAGTGTGAGCAAACATTTAGCTATTGCTTCACTGTCTGCTAATGTGAAGGTCTGTGAGGCTGGTGGGTCAGTGAGCATGAACATGTGCACGTTGACACTTATAGCTTTCAAAGTCTAAAGTTTCCAGGGCTGATGCAAATTTAGTATATTTCCAGCTCCAGGTAATCTATCTGTTTGTGGAAACACCTTCATGGCATTCTGATACGTAGCTTGTTTCTGATTTAAAGTTTTACACATAACCAAGCTCAGATTTGCATCAGTAGTTTATTATCACAGATGTATTTAAACATATAACCTGCAATTTTAAAATTGGTGTTGGTGCGAAACTCAAACACAAAAGTTTTATTTTTCGATTACAGCTTTGCAGTGTTAATAAGTCAAGAGACTACAGTATTGGGCACGCTTGATGTAACCACTTGCTCCTTAAAAGCCTTAAAATTTGCTTTTAATGTTTTATTCTGCTTTTATTGAAGGTATTTTAACGTTTTGTAACATCTGTTGGTTTGGCAATGCTACAGAGGCTCAGAAGAAATCCTTGAGAAGTATAGTAACTACAGCCAGCAAACTGTTAGGGACCACTCTGCCAAGTATGGAAAAGATATACATGGACAGAGTTATGAGGAAGGCAAACAAGATTATAGCAGACGACACACATCCCCTAAGATCTTCATTTGAGTTGCTTCCTTCAGGGCGAAGGTATGGCCTTCCTTTATTCTCAAGAAACAGAACAAAATTTTCTTTCATACCACAAGCAATTAAATCATTAAATAATACTAAGGTATCATGAATTACTGAGCTGAAACATCTTTGCTGTAATGATGGATGATGATGTATGTATGTATAAGTATGTCCTTTATGTCAATGCCTGCTGACAAATGTTGCAAATTAATTTCCCTAAGGGGACAAATAAATCTATATCTATCTAAAAGAGTAAAAGTATCCATTCATGGCACCTCTGAAACCCATTCAAGAAGTGCACTGGGGCATTTTCCAGGGATTTTAATCAAAACATTTTACTAAAAGTATGAGCAATAACAGCTTTAATCTCTGAACATTGTGTTCAAACCTGTTTACAACTATCTTTTCCCACAAAATGTAGAAAACAACCACAAAGTTCATTTATTATGCTTGCACCGCAAATGCAGCTTTATTCGCCTTAATTCCGCAAATCTGTAGTTTGATTTTTGAAAAACTCAAACGTTATCTTTTTTTTTTTGTATTAATTTTTTTGTGTGTGAAGATTGTGTGAGAGATTATAAAGGCATCAGTTTATGATCATTACACTTGCAAACAGCTCAATGAGACACAGAGCCCACAAGGATGAGGTTCAGTTTTTCCTTCACCAGTGTGTATACACTTCCTGTCACAGGACTCAGATGTTGTAAGTGCCATCGTAGCACACTTTAACCAAGCACTTTATCGCCCTACTGTAGTTTTAGAGCAAATGTTGCTTGACGGGTATTTTACTGTAATAACAAAGTGCAAACGACAGCGAGCAAACGTGTCTGTGCTTATTTTCCCATTTGATAATGTGTTGTATGAATAAGAGCATACAGATAAAAAGTGAAAAAGATGAGAACATCAAATGTATATCTGACTTTGTATTTTTATAATTCTCTTATAAATGAATGATCATTTAAATAACGCCATGTGTTGAAATGAATTGATTGCAATTGCAGTGTATATTTTTTCAATAAAAAATATATGTTTTATAAAGCCAAGTTGATATGCTGCTTTCATTGTGTACATTTTGGTTGTCGTTTTCAAGGTGAAATAGCGAACCACTGCACCACAGAGCAGAAAATAATTAGTCTATAAAACTATTGCATAACTTGCTAAATTCACAATCAGAAAAATGTATAATTTAATCTAAAACAATTAGTTGGTTAAAAATCATCTTCACTTTTGCTCAACAAAATAAGTTTTTTTTTATTATTATTTTAGTATCAAATTAAGCATGTCAAAGAAGCAAAGCACATGTGGTATATTGGTGCTTTTTCTAGGGCAAAGGGTGTGTTTGCTCATGCAAACACTAGAAGTGGCTTTATGGACGGTCTGTGTTTGATGTGTAAACAGTTGTCACATTCTCTTGGCATGTAATTCTTTATATGTCACATTTGCATTGAGGACTCAATCTAAAGCTTCGACAACAGTAAATATTTGTTCAAACCATAAAGCAATAAAATGTCTATATTGTGCCTAATTTTGTTTAGATGATGGATAAAACAAAGCTACAGTTGTAGAAAAATCCAACTACAGTATAAGTTATTGCATTCACATAAACTTGTTTGATTAATTTTACAGCTAGAATATCTGTAATTGATTTTTTTCCTACAGATAAACATGTCTGACTTTTGCTTTTAAAATCCGTACGTTGTAATATTATGTCCTCTGCTGCCCAAAAAATTACCCAATTTCACCTGTAAGTCCAGGAGCAGTGTTCATATTGCACCATTCAAAATGGACCATAATCAATGTCTAAGTCAATAGGGCAATAAAAAATATTTTCCCAAACAAGCTGTTTTCTTATATTTCCATCAAAGTAAGTATCTAAAATGTTTGTTCTTCAATTTTGATCTGTTTTTATTTTGTGGTTAAGCTAAGGTTATGGTTTTAGTTTTGTTCAATTTGCCATCTTTAATAAACTGTAAAGTTTCTGAATAGTTTTGCATTTTGAATCTCCAACTTCTGACACAATGACGGTGACAGTAACTCGGCTATCTGCTGTCTCGGGAGATAGATTTGGAAGAAATTGGTTCATATGTACTTTGATTTTAATTTTATTTATTTTTTCAAACTAAACCCTGCATATCTTCAGAGTCAAACAGTTTAATGCCTGAAAAGTTTGACTGTGACCGTACATCTAATCAGCTGAAAAGGATCTTTAGGTAGAAATTGCATTAAAGCCTGCAAACTGACCAATACAATCTACATTTCTGAAAGTGCAAAGTGCACAGAATAAAGTTTCAGCTAAGTATTTATTTTAAATTTAAAATCTCTTCTTTAAAATCTTGATTAATTAATAGACCTTTTGACAATTACACATGTCTGATGTTTGAACGGCTGGATGAGGACCCATCAGATAAGAGCAGTAAATACAAAGTACCTCTTGGGTAAATCTGGTGTTGCAGAACTATTAGATTCATTCTGGAGCCACGAGGCTCCACGAGGTCAAAGACATTGTTCTCTCTCCTCCACCGTTCTGTCTCATCTCCTAACTCTCTACCCTCTCACATGGTTTCCACAGAATTTTGCAACTCCCTGATGTCATATTTCAATGAAAATATTATTTCAATTCATCAACACCTTGGACCAAATACTGCCCCCAGCATCCTTGTTGAACTCCCCCCTCCCTCCCTTTCTCTGTCTTCTCCCTCCCCTCTGCTGATGACATTACTGACATTATCAGCAAGTCCAAGTCCTCATCCTGTCAACTTGACCCATTTCCCGTCTCTGCTCCCTATCATCACTAATATAATCCACTCCTCCCTAACCTCTGGCATTGTGGCACATGGGGCGTCCGTGGCGTAGTGGTAATGGCAGTCGTCCCCCGATCGGAAGGTTGGCGGTTCGAATCCCGGTTCCCCACACCATGTGTCGTTGTGTCCTTGGGCAAGACACTTAACCCCGAGTTGCTCCCGGTAGGACTGGAAAGCACCTTGCATGGTAGTCTGCCGCTACCGGTGTATGAATGTGTGTAGCATTCAATGTGCGTAGGACTTTGAGATTTTCACTAATGAAAAGTGCGTTATAAATTGAATTCATTATTATTATTATTATTATTCCCACAGCCTTCAAATCTGCTGCCATCACCCCCATCATCAAGAAACCAGGTCTTGACTTCACCAACTTCAGTAATCTTCGTCCGATCTCCAATCTGCCCTTCATCTCCAAGATCCTTGAAAAAACTGTTGCTAGTCAACTTCACTCACACCTGTCCAACAACAACATTTATGAAGAGTTTCAATCTGGTTTTCGCCCCCACCATAGCACCGAAACAGCTCTAGTAAAAATTACTAACGACCTTCTTCTTGCTGCTGACTCTGGTCTTCTGTCCATCCTCATTCTTCTTGATCTAAGTTCTGCCTTCGACACCATCTGTCATTCTATCCTCCTCAACAGACTAACCTCCATTGGCATCTCAGGTACCCCGTTAGACTGGTTCAACTCCTATCTCTCTGACCGCACTCAATTCATTCAGCTTAAATCCTTCCGCTCCCAGTCTTCCCCTGTCTCCACGGGTGTCCCCCAAGGCTCTGTCCTCGGACCCCTCCTCTTCATCATTTACCTCCTTCCTCTAGGTCACATCTTCCGCAAATACGGCGTCCATTTCCACTGTTATGCTGATGACACACAGCTCTACTTGTCATCAAAACCTAACTCCACCCACCCACCCTCCATCCTCACCGACTGTCTCAATGAGCTAAATCACTGGTTTTCTAACAATTTCCTTCAACTAAACAGTAACAAAACAGAAATCATTCTTGTCGGTACCAAAAACTCTATTTCAAAATCAGAACATCTTCTCGTCCCCCTTAACAACTCTCTGCTATCCCCCTCCCCTCAGGTCAAGAGCCTCGGTGTCATCCTCGACACCACTCTCTCCTTCACTTCACACATCAACAATATTACTCGGTCTGCCTATTTCCACCTCCGTAATATTAACCGTCTCCGTCCTTCTCTCACACCCCGCTCCACAGCCATCCTGGTGCACAGCCTTGTGACTTCCCGTATTGACTACTGCAACTCCCTTCTCTACGGCCTCCCCAACAAATCTCTCCACAAGTTACAGATGGTCCAGAACTCAGCTGCCCGTGTCATCACTCAAACCTCCTACTATAACCACATCACTCCTGTCCTGCAGCAGCTCCACTGGCTCCCGGTTAAATCACGCATCATCTTCAAAATTCTACTTCTCACGTTCAAAGTTACACCATGACACCATGATCCCCCAAACTCTGATAGACAAACTATCCACACTTGGACTAAGCCCCTCCATCTGTAACTGGGTACTAGACTTCTTAACAAACAGACCACAGTCCGTGAAGATCCACAACTTCTCCTCCTCCACCATCACCCTCAGCACTGGCTCTCCTCAAGGATGTGTGCTGAGCCCTCTTCTGTTCACTCTGCTCACATATGATTGTACAGCCACACATCCAGGCTGTCATATTGTTAAGTTTGCAGATGATACAGCTGTGGTGGGATGCATCACAGATAATGATGAATCCAGCTACAGACAGGAGGTGGAACATCTGGAGAGCTGGTGCAAAGAGAACAACCTTCACATGAATGTGAAGAAGACGAAGGAGATGATTGTGGACTTCAGAAGGAACAAACACACCCACACCCCACTGTATATAGGTGGATCTGCGGTGGAGGTGGTCTCCAGCTACAAGTACCTGGGTGTACACTTGAATGATAACCTCAGCTGGAGCAATAACACCACCAGCCTGATCAAGAAAGGTCATCAGAGACTCTACTTCCTCAGACGGCTGAGACGAGCTGGTCTGAGAAGCTCAGTCCTCACCTCGTTCTACAGGTGTGCAGTGGAGAGCGTCCTGTGCTCCAGCATCAACGTGTGGCATGGAGGCTGCACAGTTGCAGAGAGGAAAGCTCTACAAAGAGTGGTGAAGGCTGCACAGAAGTCTGTGGGAGTCAGTCTCCCCACCATCACAGACATTTACACCTCCAGATGCAGAAAAAGAGCCACCTGCATCATGAAAGACCTCACTCACCCAGCACACTCACTCTTTGCACCACTCCCCTCGGGACGGAGGTTGAGGAGCATCAAATGTAGAACCACTAGACTGAGGAACAGCTTCTACCCTGAGGCTGTCAGACTCATGAATAAATAAATAATAAGAATAAACACTGCAAAATGTCACATCATGCTGATACTGATCTGTTTCTTGTTGCTGCGTTCATCTGTGACTATCTGCGTTCATCTGTGACCATCTGCTCATGTTCGTGCTGCTGTTTATAATGATGTTTTTCTACTACATTAGGGCTTAGTGTATTACTAGCTGATGTCTCTCTTAGTTAATCCTAGATGTTATTATTGTTTTTCTCTTGCATTTGTTGTTGGATGTAACTGGGACCCTGTGTACATAATCTCGTTTTCAACACATGTACTACATGCGGTGCAAATGACAATAAATTCTCTCTGACTCTGACTCTCAAAGCTATCCACAACCTTGCCCCTTCTTATCTATCTGACCTCCTACAAATCTCCATCCCATCACGCTCAGATCCTCCTC